>JAUOBX010111050.1:7157-38351 GCA_032360705.1 Eupentacta quinquesemita
ATCGGATGCATCAATCATGATCGCGCCATCACTCACCCCGATAGCTCACAGCGTTTTGAACAATCGAAGACATCTAGGTTAAGTTACTGTTGTTATATAGCGCGTATTATCGTCACATCAGGCAAACAATAGCGTTCCTAAGCAAAATTATTAGCTCTTGTCAACCGAACTATCGCAATCATTGTTGAGATTGCAGACTCAGACTGAGCAAAATTCAATGAGTGTACCCGGGACATATACCGGGACTTCACCCGAAACGTTCATTCTGGAGGGCGTCTCGGAGTCAACACCGGATGGGACACCGGGTAAATGTTACCCTCGCTCAGACGCTCAGTGTGAGGAAACTTCTCAGTGAAACACCGGGTAAACCACGGATTAGTGACTTGATTCCGGTATAATCTATTGGCCTGAATCCGAAAGTTTGTAAATTCGAGAACTGTGGTATAGTACATGGGCAAAGGGGAACTTGGTGATAAGGTTGGGATATATCGCGCTGAGTATAGGCTTCATGTATGTGTGCGAAGCGTTCCTTACCTTATAGGCTACTGTGGGGGCGAAAACATGGGAGTCAGGCACAAACTTCAAATTTTGCATCCTCGAGGCTGCAGAGAAGAGCATCCCGGTGCGTCCTGGGAGACCTTCCGGGCACTTTCAAGGGGTACAGTCGCCAGGCTAGATTCAATATTGGGACCAGAATTGATAGGGATCTTCGTCGCATGGCACTGAAGGCAATGCGCCGCGACTGGGAAGAGGAGGTCCAGCGCTGTGTGAGTCGGTTTAGCGCCACCTGGATACAGGAGCCACACAACCGGCACAACTCGGCTGAGTAAACTCGGCCGAAAACGAAATAGCCGCCAAACGTGCATATGCTATCCATATATGATTAGGTGATTTTTTTCGTCAATTTATGTTACCTATCTATCAAAACGAGCTCCACAATTGAGAATATATCCTTATAACTTCTGAGCTTCTGAGATCCACTCAAATGAGCTATCTTTTCTACGGAACTCTTATATGCTGAAAATTATTAACGGAATTGCCTCCAAATCTGCATCCAACAGTGACTAATCCTAATGAACTTTGTCAGTTATAGACAGCAGTGTGATTCCCATGTTGTCATTGCATTACTGAGTATAGATCTTACCTGCAGACAGCAATGAGGTACACTTCACACTCAGTTGGATTACCACCGGTTAGATATGTGACAAAAGTTCAGGGATTACTCATTGTAGACCAGTCCCAATCTACGGACGGTTCTTCCATCAGGGGAGCAACATCATCAATCTGAATATCCATATTAGGTGAATCGGCATTGTTCAAATCAACGAAGTATCCAGCCCAGCGGGCCTTCACACATCGGATGCATCAATCATGATCGCGCCATCACTCACCCCGATAGCTCACAGCGTTTTGAACAATCGAAGACATCTAGACGCAAAGTTCCCGGAGCCACCTAGGGTGGCAACACAAAACGAAGGCTTTCACGGAACGCTTCTATAATTTTGGTAGTATCCTAGAGTACCGGTTGCGACTAAAATCGTTAATTTGTCTGTGTTGGAGCTGCCCTGGTCACATTTGAAGCTTACAATACCTCCGTATACCCGCAAAGAAGCTGAAACCGTCGAAAAACATCAACGAAGTGTATTATCTCGCGCGAAAACAAGCGTTTTGTTCTGATGACGTCATGTGAGATCTGTCATCACTACAACACATCCTTGTACACATCTCCCCCACCGGTTCACATCTCCAAAGTTGTGGTCAGTGCACGACTGAGGTCACGAGCCCCTACAACACATCCTTGTACACATTCACCACCGATTCACATCTCCAAGGTCGTGGTCAGTACACGACTGAGGTCACGAGCCCGTTGTTTATATCCCGGTCAGGTCTCTGTCGTCGTCACGAAAATTATGCAGCTCAACCAATAGGGTAGCTTTATACGTACTCGTTTTGACGTCATCATCACCTATGACCCGAGGTAATATTAACAAAAACAACAACAAAAAACAACAATAACAACATAAATAACAATAACACTGAGTCGGACTAAGAAAACAAATAACAACGTCAATAACAATAACAATAAGTCGGACTTGTTGGGAGACGTTTGGATTTTTCGTAGCAATAGTAAGAGCAAATTGACCCGACTTGCTATAGTCGTTTGAATTGCACGCTCATCTTGCATCCCACTTGTAAACAACAACATGTCGGACTTGTTCGAAGACGTTCGAGGAAACAAAGCAGAAGACAACACAGACTGACCCGACATGCTATAGTCGTTTCGCTTGCATGCACATCATACGTGGGCGCAAGCATGATCATCGATCGAGTCGTCTGAAGTCAACTTGCTGAAACTCTCCTCATTTTTCATCGTCTTGAGAACACTCAAGAAATACTAAAGTCTGGGCGGATCACTACAAATACTAAGGTAATTATGCCTTTTCTTACTTTGCCTCATTAGTCCGTATTAAATTGCCTATGCAGCCGTTACTTTGCAATTTGCAGGCTAGGCTGTGTAAATTTATACACGACCATGGCATTAGCACATAGGCCTAACGTTAGGCCTAGGCCCTACATCCTGTACATACACTCCAGATCCATACTCCATAGTCAATCATGGAACGGAATCCACTGAAAAATATGGAACACGTGTTAGGATTTAGGAAACAAGATAAACTTCCTAATACCAGAAATATGGAGTAATGCGTCGTAAACGATTCCTCTCAGTTTGGTTGTATTTGAATGGAAGTGGAACATTCCATAGAATCGAGAGTTTCAGTCACCCTTGTTTTAAATGAATTGATAATATTAATACTAGTAATAATAATAATTATATTGAGTCGATCACTCTCTCTCAGCGCTGTTGCATGCCTTTGAACTTTTTTCAAGTTGTGGTGCACGACAATTGAACATTCTTTTCAAAGTATCCACCGCCAATGGAGGGTTGTCGTAAAAATTGATTTTCCTGTTCTTTCCTTTATGTTATTGACAGATAGAGGTCAGTCCTACACTGAAAACCTTTTCTGTTAGTGTTATGCCTAGAATTTAAATATCATTTCATGGAGCATATTGTATTATTCCCCATGTTTTTCCCTCTTTTCATACTGTACCCCAATGCAAGGAATTTATGATCGGAATTGTACAATCATAATCAATCATACTGTAGTCGATCATAATTTGGAAATCATGCATTTTCAGTTTTGCTGATTTTTGCCATGGCAAGTGCAATGCCTAAAATTCTGATAACCATCTAGTACTGCAATGATAAAGTATCTATCGCAAATGGAGGGTTGCCGTAACAAGTGATGCTCCTGTTCTCAATCTTGAATTTCATTCCTTTTTTTTCAGGGACAAGGAAGATGTATTCCTCTTCAATTTGACAGGTTCCCATCTTTGTCCACTCACACTTATCAGTATAAGCATGTGGTAAGTCAGATTCGGCTGCACAAGAACTGAAATTTATTTTAAAAGTATTCAGCAATCCTACACAATTTGAGTCGCATTTTGTGATATGCCATATTTGCTATTTCAAACGCTCATACCAATATCCAAACAGAATGCTCCCAGTAGCCAGCAACATCATATTTGGCTGAATGCTTTTGGAATGACTTGATGAATTGTATGATATATACATATTTGCACACTTACAGGTAAATATATACACGAATATGATACAGCAACAGAATTTGTGACATGACCCCTCAAAATTAAAATTACTTGAATATTTCAATTGCTAAGCATTCTAGAAACTCTACAGACATACAAACATAAAATAAAATAGCAGAGGATAACTTCATATCGACCAAATTTAAAAAGATGACTAACAAAATATATGAGCCAGTGAGTGGATGATGTTCGTAACATGGTGTCTTTAATATAATAGCCACTCCAGGTTTTTCTGCCTAGATCCTGAAATTCAACCCAAACAAATTGAAAAAGATGACGAACAAAATATATGATTATGTGCCCGTGAGTGGATGATGTGGATAATGCACTGAAAGAGAGATTGATACAAATTATCTATCAATGGAAGCAACTGAAGCCTTCCAAGTGTACCAAGTTTTTATGAAATTTCTGAAATAATCCATGAATGATGATGTTCGTAACAAGACACCATATAGATGAGGTGACAACCCTGAACAATGAAACAGTGTCTCTTCTGTCACAAATGCCTGCTGTTTTTTGGCCTGAATATGGAAAATATAACTGGACATTAATGTTGTGTGCACCCAAATATTCAGACATCTACTGTACTTGAGCTTCAGTTATAACACTGTAATCAGGGTGACGAGTTGACATCGTCACTGACATCATCCATCAAATCACAACATTTGCTGCCATTCCCTAAAACGGGCAGTTGAATTAGCCATCAGACTTTAGTCACGCTAATCTTATCCCATTTGTGGCTAGTCATTTATGCCTCTTAATGCTGAATCATGATGATGTTCTTTTTGTACTGTAAGACACCAATGATAAAACTACTCATGCGCTCCATGCATGACTTTCGAGCAATTAATCTGCAACATAATCATTGAGTGCCTGATAGGTGGTGCATATTGGCAAAACAACTAAATTGTATCATTTTATTTGAGGCTTAAAAACGGAGTACTAAAAATGGGTGATGTTCGTAACATTAAGACACCACAGAAATTGTACAGTATGATACGCTGCACCCCTACAGTCCAGGACAAGGCTAGTTATTGCACTGAGGTGGGTCAACCAATGGGGTACAATGACACACCCCTTGACTTGTCATCACGGACTATTCTGAATTTGGCATTCCTCCTGGATAGAGTAATTAATTGCATACTTTGTTCACTTCCATGACAAAATTATTGCACTTACATCCATAGGGCAGTTGCCTATAATTTAATTAATCTTTCCAATTTCAGGGACAAGTGAAGATTACAGTATGTGTTCCACTTCAGCTTGAAAGCCTTTTTTCATTGTCCACTCACCATCATCATGTGGTAAGTAACGCTCAGCCATCAGCACAAGTATATTTTAAATGTGAACGACTAGTAGTGGTGGTTTGAAGGAGTAAAACATAATTGACCATTCCAATGCCTACAGTAAAGTACTACTTCAATGCGCCATATGTGACTTCAGTTGACTCTGGATTTGAATCCTGTATACTCGGGTTAGAGGGTTAGTTACAGTACGGTCATCGAGTAATTGATTATGACGTTGTTGGTTTACAGTTAGTTACATGTCTTGTTCGTGGATTATTCCAGTCTTGATGTGACTCGTGCTGAAACTAAATTCAAAGCATTTCCACACACAGCAATATTATAAAAAGTACTCTTTATTCATATTTGCCAAATACTGCAAAAGTGCAAATCCTGACGTTTGTTGGTTGTCCATGAGCTAGTACCTGACCGAGGCTCCTGGGAGCACAGGTGGCTGTTTCATTGTTTTCATTAGTACTCATATACCTCTCTTCCCCATGGCTATGGAATTTAGCTGCAAAGGATATTTTCGGCGATAACTCATCAACGCACATCTGATTGAAACGATACTTGGTCTTGGTATACAACATGTCCGTGCTAGTACAATTTTGGATGAGTTCGAATTTAGGCAATATCCTATGAGTGCCATGACTTTTAGTGTTTCCTCCGATTGAAACGAAACTTGGTACACATGTTCGTCGTAGTAAAATCTCACATGAGTTCCAAACTGAGTAATATCTTATGAATACTGCCCTAGATATTTTGCTGCTTCTTCGCTGAATTTTAAAATTTGCCCAAGTTACACAACTTGGTATTCAGGGGTAACTACTAACTATTGATGCCAAAAAACATTGCGACAATTTTTTGGTCATCCAAGGTGGTATTCAGGGCTAACTATTGATGTAGAAAAACATCGCGACAATTTTGAGGTCATCCAAGGTCAAATTTGTGATTTAGTTGCAAGTAAAATTCATTCTATCCAATGTGGATCGAGGTAAAATTTGCATTCCATTTTGCCTAATGTGGACCGAGGTTCAATTTGCAAAATTGAATAATATTGGGACATAACTGTGAGCACCGAGCAGGGATATTTACATACGTTACACGCCTGCACATGTCTACAGCATAACTGTGAGCACCGAGCAGGGATATTTACATACGTTACACGCCTGCACATGTCTACAGTAGTTCCAACTGTGTACTTCCCTCGATACACGAATACACCGTTAGTTGTCATGAAACTTTGTGATAATAATCTGAACTCTGGGCTAATGGTTGTACCTACTGTTCAAACACCACCAAACATACTTTGTACCAGTCACTTCCATGACAAAATAATTGCACTTATATATTTTTCATTTCCAATTTCAGGGACAAGTGAGGATTACAGTATCTATGTATTCCACTTCAGCTTGAAAGCCTTTTTTCATTGTCCACTCACCATCATCATGTGGTAAGTAACGTTTTGCCATCAACACAAATTACAATAAGTATATTTCCTTTGTCAGTTTGAATGTGAACGACTAGTGGTGAATAGTGATGTTTTGAAGGAGTATCATCATGATTAACCCTTTCAATGCCAAAGGTAACTTAGTCAGCATTGACCTTACTACCTTAACACAATATATGCAACCTCAGTTGGCATTACCCTTACCTTCGCAACACACCATGGTCGAATATAGTTGACATTTCAAAAACCTTCATAATTGCTTTAGGGCATTTTTGATGAGCACCCATGAAGTTGCCAGATGATAAATCCTGAAAGATGGTCAAATTTCCCTTTCAATGGCGTGTACCATGGTAATATGTGATTGAAATCATTTCCAATACATCTAACATGGCAGCAACAAAAACGCTGCGCCCTAAGGATAGCAGTAAAAATTGATCTGAGGATCCATAGTTGATATATATTGTGAGGCTGTGCGCAAGTAACGATTAATAGCTTGGGATAGATTATTCAATAGGAATATCAAGTACTGATCAATTGAAAAGTCATATGAGAACACTGTTGATTATTTTAACATGAGTTATACTGGAACAGCTTTCACAGATTTGATTTCAATTTCATGAACCAAATTCCAAATTTCCGTCAAAATCATGAAATAGAAAAAAGACGCACTAAAACCCAAAACGCAATCTACACTGCAAACAATGTGATCATGCTTGCCCCAACAGCCACATACATAGTTTAGTTTCACAAAATCCAAGGCGGATGGGAAATCTGCAAGTACCTTCTAGTGTGTCACCACCTAAGGAAGCGTACCACCAAATTACCAGAAAATTTGTTGATGTTGGTAGGAGGTGTAGTCAGTGTTTCACAGTTTTCATACATGAAATGATAGCTCATGATGCTCCTTGGATGGCTTTGGACTTCAACCTTCGCAAGGCCAAACAAATTTGGTTGATATCATTTGAGTCTTTTGAGAACTAAGTGTATGGTGCCTTAATTAAAGAAAATGACTGATTCAAGTCTATAGCAAAAGGTTACAAGTGGAGTTGAGGTCACCAGAGGTTAATAGCCTAGGCATATCTAGTTTGCATAGTTTGTGCAACAGTGCAGTTGAGGTCACCAGAGGTTAATAGCCTAGGCATATCTAGTTTGCATAGTTTGTGCAACAGTGCAATTTTGTTTGAACTCGGTGAATATGCCCTATGTTCAGTTGCAATAAATTCAAAAGTTGACTCGGGGTCACTGATCGCCATTGTAGTGTACCTACTTTGCATAATTATTTGTTCAGTTTATTTGCATGAATTCGGTGATTTTCTTAGCTTTGTTGGATTTGAACCAAACTTGTTGTGCAGGGGTTAGGATTCGTCTCAATTTAATTCAAGGTCAAATCAAGGTCATCAGAAAACACAATTTGCATATGTCTTTTTCACAACTTTGTATATTTGGAACAAACCTTGGTAGATGGAGAATGTGGTTGGTCCCAATAATGTTAAAGGTCAGTTCTAGGTCACTGGAGGTCAAATTTGCATTTATGATCGATTACTTAAATGTGGGGATATACACATAGGCAATTTGCACCTGGTTATGGCCTTGTTCAATAGTGGAGCTGTTTCAAAAACATCTGGAAGCAACACATAAATGCCTTTCGGTTTTGGACATAGTAACTGATTGTATTGTACAAACCACTGATCGTGGCAGTAGGCGAGACACTGGGGGCGATTGCCTTGTCTTCCAACTGAAAAAAACAGAATTCTTGGTCCCAATAATGTTAAAGGTCATTTTGAGGTCACTGGAGGTCAATTTGGCATTTATGATTGATTTCTGATTACTTAAATGTGGGGGTGACGTCAAGGTTCCAGAACGATCTGTGTGAATAATTCGAAGATGACACAAGTTTGGGATTTCAGGGTTATGGAATATGCTCTTTTCATCTATGTAAGTGCCAAAATGATCGGACGTAGTTTATAAATCCTCTAGTTTTCGACAGTTATTGCTTTCATTGACCTTTAAAATCATGATGTTTGTTGGTTACTCAAACCATGGCTGGTATTACATTGACATTTGCTAGTCAATTGAAACAGCAGTCTGTTCATTTCGGCTAATATTAAACCATCCATTCATCACTATGAGGTACAGTATATATGCTGTACGATGTTGATAGAGATCAAGGTGACCCAATTTGATACCCAATTCCATCCATTTTGGTAAAACAATAGAAATGTTTTTATGCTTAACCTGCACAAAGTGTACGTAGACATAGCCTATATGCCTCTGTTGTAACTTTGTCAAAGGACGAAGTTTGGTAGTTTTATGCTCACCTTCAATGAGAACACCGATTTAAGAAGTGAAACTTTCGGGGTATTGTGTTATTGGTAATTATCTTTTGATCCCCACAGTCCAATTTCGATTTGGCTGTAGGAATCGGCTACAAAACATCAAAATTCAAATCCACCAAGTTCCAAATTTTCCAACAGTTCATTTCTAAGCTATTTTTGCTACTGTATGAATCATTTGTGCTTGATAATTTTATGGCAATTACCTGAACTGTAGCCTTATGGTTGTTTACTGTATACATACTGTACGAGTACTATCCATGTACAAAATCTTCGCTACATACCACAACCCAAAATACTACGTACACGGGTCATTTCTGTTAGAAAATTATTGCACTTTTACGGCCAATTATTTGAAATAATTTTTTGTCATACTTTCAGGGACAAGTGAAGATTGCCCTATGTATTCTGCTCCAGTTAGGACAGAGTCTCTTCATTGAGCACTCACTATCAACATTTGGTAAGTAACGCTTTACCAATGCAACAACATTTTTCTTCAGTCAGGGTAAATGTGACCGTCTAGTTGAGAGCTGTATTTTTACAGTAGTATGGTCATCAGAGACTTTTGAACATTCGGAATGGACAACTAGTTCTGACATAATGGCTGTCCGCTAGACTATCATCATTCAGGAACAGTGATGTTATTTTCAGGGAGTGTACAAAATCACAGATCAGTAAAATATAAACATTACCACAGAACATTATTCACATGTGACTGTGTTGTTCAGGTCCTAGGCTCCACTTGCATTGGTGGAGTTGGTAATCATGACTGTATCAATCACAAAACTTGTTACAGTATGTCCGTTCCCAAAGCGTTCAATCTAAAATAATACTACACACACAACTGGGGGACCATTTGATTTGTACCTCAGACTAAAAAATCAACATTATTGCAATTGTGTTCCTTACCATTTCTCCCCGATGGCCACTTTACAAATAGCATTATTTGAAACGTTTATTGTACCTATCAGAATTATGTAATTACATGGATGAAAGATGCATGATTAAATAAAATCTACCTTTCAACCACGTCAACTAGCAATAGGCTATACGAAGGTGCATGGAAATGTGCACAAACACATTTTACGTAGTACCACTTACACGCCAATGCTGACCGGCATCATTAGAAAGGGGATGTCCCAAAAAGCCCTTTTAAACCAAATGTGGAATATTCTAGCATGTTGCATCGCTGAATGGCGATTTACAACTCTTGTTATCTTGCCATCAAGGGGGAACTGCGTGATTGGCACCCATTGACATTACATACTAAATGAGTTACTTTCGAATGTAATGACAGAAAGACAAAGAGTCTCATTCCTGTACCAATTAAGTGATGACTGTCTTCGTGTATATCAAATGAGCAATTCTGTACTATTGTAGTTTTTTACTCAGATCACTCTTATAATTCATTTTTACAGCATTTTGAAATTACATTTTTCACATTGATTTGGTATTACGCTACAGTATATTTTGCATCCAGCCCCAATGTCAGATAATGCAGCTATATATCGCCATATTTCAGCAGTGTAACATGCTAGAGCCTTAAAATTATGGTTGTGTGGTTTTTGTAACATCTACTATCTATTCATTAATGGTTCAAAGAAATATGTTTTATAGGACCATTGGCCTTTAAGGAAACATGAATTGAATTTCAAGACAATCCAAACATACTTTGTTGAATAGCTCACAAATTCATAGTTCACTAGTTACAAACCTTTCATTTATGCTACCATATTGGCCCTACTTCGCAAATTCTATCATGCAATGATTGAGGGCATCTTGGTATCATCCATCACTGTCTGGTTTGACTGTGCCACCTAGGATGACATCCATAGATTTATTCGCATGTCAGGGCAGCTGGACGGGCAGTTGTCAGGACAGCTGAACTGATTATAAATGTAGATCTTCCCGCCCTGCAGTCAGTCTGTTGTCTCATCGTAGTCATTTAGCCAATTCCTACTTCAATTTATAGCCATCTCACTGTAAATTCTGTATACTCAGGAAGGAACAAACAATTTATCGTTGGTTTCTTTCCATCTGCCATCCAACATTACTATTCCATTTCTCACTGAATAATTTTGTAAGTGTGAGTCATACCGAAGTGCAAGTCATACTATGGTTCTATTTTGGATAACGTATCATATTTTTTGACTTGTGGGAATTTCCAATGGCGGTCATAGGCTATGTTGAAAACTGAATATAATAAGTCCTTATCATTAGCCAACTAAAAGCTGATATTTCATTAGAGATACTATATCACTGTCGATAAACACTTTTTGAACTTTTGTGGAGTCACAATTACAATGTAATTGCAGTACAGTAGTTATGCATTATGGATAACATGGAGATGCACATATTATTTTTTGGGGCAGTCTTCAAGAAAACTTGATGAAGTTACAATTGAAATTACTGTTAACGAATTTAGTCAATTGCATTTAGGATATATCAATTCAATGGAAGTGATTTGCAATAATGGAATGACGTATGAACCAGAATTTAATGCGAAAGTCTATTGAACAAGAGTTGAGGTATTTCACCTGAGTCCTGAAGACTACTTTCAGTAGTTCGGAAGGATCAGTAATTTGTGAAGCTGTAGTCTTCCAGAATTGAGCTGAGCAAACGGCATGTATGCATGCAACCTGAATAGCCCCCTCACTGATTATCATCAACTTGAAGACATGCATTTCCCTACACTAAACCCAATTAGATGGCAAGTACAGTAGTACTTGATTCATGATTTTTATTAGCAATATTAGTTGCCGTTGCCTGTTACCGTCATTCCATTATAAATAAAATAGCCAAGTCATGGCTAGTTTCGATGTGTATTGTGCTCTTTGATTCTTCGTTGTTATCTACTTTTACACATGTACAAAAGTTATTAGGTACTCTTCTATTCACAGGTCAAAATACATAAGGGCTTGTGTTGTCATAGTGATGTATCTAATAGTGGAGAATGACTGAAAATTACCCCCTCCCCCTCCACGGCAAGTTACTAAATGCATTTCTCTTTTTTTCAGCCTGAGCTATCCGACCTACATCACATTGGTTCATTCCACCTTGGCGTTAAAAACTTCATTGTCAGATGCCTGCATACACTATCATCTGGTAAGTAACGCTTTTACATCACCAATCAAGTTCCCCAGTAAAACAACAAAAATGGGGCCTACTACAATTAATGGTGGTTGATAAGTACAACATTGTCTGGGTTCAAATCCTTTCTACATTACAGACAACGGTGATGAGTGACGGAAGAATGCGTGTTTGGATTAGGTTAGTGGAATTGTTAATCATGACTGTACGTTTCTGATTAGTCACAAGTTTTGTTGCCGGATTAGTTTACACTGACCCATTGCAAACACTGACAATCCAAACAATACCACACACAAATTCACAACAGCAATGTTAATTATTGGCTCTTTTCATGATTTCCAGAAGTTGTCAGTTCCTGAGGTTTGCTGGTCTTTCGTCGAATAGGCTGTAAATGTGACTGCCAAAGGCGACTTGAGTCAACAGAAGCTAGGCCTCTGCATCACGCCATGGCTATATTCGACAGAAAAAGCCTTGCTGTCTGCTTTATTGCATTTCTGCAGAGCGTGACCAAACTTGCCAGATGATGAAGCAACTTTCTGTATTTACAATGTATGTGGGCTAATTTTTGAACAGTCTATTCACCACTGGTCTAAGGCTTCCAAATAAACGGGGGTTCTGGGTGAATTCACCTCCGACATGTCAAAAGTAGCCCCTGAAATGACCAAGGTAGCCTCTGAAAAATGGATGGTTAAGGCAATGAAGTAGTTTAGAATTGCTGAATTTCACCCAAAAGTAGCCCCTGGGAATAAGTTGACGATTGGTGCAAAACGATACGAATACGTTATACGCCTGCGACCTAACCAATGCAAACTGTACGTTTGCATAACCTGTCTCTCTCAGAACTTTGTCGTTCAAAAAGTTTCATAGTTGGTTTACTTCGAGTCTACACACGCCAGCAGAGGATCATTCGAGGTTTGGGTCCGATTAGGGGTGCAGTTATGTCGACTGCCAAATTGTTTGCTGCATAACCATCACAAAAAACATGAACCAAGGCAGTGGCTCTTTGCTGTACTCTATTGTGCAGGACGGGGTAATTGAAACAGAAGGCATCTAATTTGATGCCTCAACATTTTTTTCATTGTTCCTTTTTCTCGTGCTGAATGCCAAGCAAGAAGGCAACATGTCCCATTTTTGAAGTCTTCAGTATGAATCGACCAGGGATTGAACCTATGATTTTTTGAATGAATGGTGGATGCTGTAACCACTGTGTCAATCACTTGGCTCATGGCACGATAGGAACATGCATTTGACAAGTGCATCAGGGTATTGATTTGTTAATACTACCTGTGGAATTCCACAGTCAAATCTTGATTTCGGCTGAACTTCGGTATGAAACACAGAAAGTTGCTTCAAAACCTGACAGTAACATTTTCTCTCCATTGGTGTATAGCAGGGTATAGGGTGGTATTGAAAATTTCCTTTCAAATCCGGTTTGCAATCTGCTATCAAAATGACAGTGCTTGGCGGTTAACAATGTTGACGGTTCATTGGAAAATCCAAACTTTGTATATATATTCTATATTGATCTCACAGAATAACATACTACAGGTCTGAATTTAGAACCCAATGAAAGTTGATTCGATTCAACATGACTCACATACAGGTTGTAAGTCCATAAGGTTACGTAATCATTTCTTAAATTACCTTCTGGAAATGACAACAGTGAGTTACTTGAAATGGCTGGAAAGTAGCTGGCATTAAAAGGGGTCACCAGTATGGTGAACATATGTTTGGAAATGGAGAAATGTATGTTATCAATCATATTATTGTATTCTGTCACTTTCATCAGCACATCACCCATGATTTTCACACTATTCATCTCTACTGCAGGTTCTACGTCATCTTTATGGCTGCAATCCTCAACTCGTGCTCTATCTGCCATCGTACACCAACAGCAGAGTACACCATTAATATACAACCCTTACGCAATACTGCATACAATGGCCATATTGTCAAGAGACAATTTGGTGATAGGAGAGGAATGGTTCTGGGTTCACCAACCTGTTCACAGTGTGCTTCATTCATTTGTCCACAAAATGAGAAGGCAAAACGTTCCCCATGTTGGTCTCATGCATGGCCAGCAACTATTTGGACATGTCTTACTAGACCCCATTACACTGATGCTCACAAATTCATGCAGTTCATGCCACATTCACTGAGGCAACTATGGATGCCTAGTATTCATCAATGGCTGCCATCCATACGTGACGCTTTTCACACACCTCCTTCCTTCCAGGATGTTACTGCACAGTTCAAAAATGTCCAATATCAACTACAGAGTGGGGTACTTGCTGAAATCATGAAAGCCCTCGATGAATTCTGCTATCCCATTGTACGGTGTCCAGTTGGCTGTTTCATGTTCCTTGATGACATTCTGAGAGGCAAACTCACTCTTGCTTCTGGGGCACATTACCTTGCAACCATATGCCCCTCCTTTCATTCTTTTGCAGCAGATCAGCACTTCCTCGATGGCTCACGATCGGATTGGCCATATCCATATGAAGACATTCTAGGAACAAGTGCTCCGAGTTTGATTATCGATGATGAGAAAGGTTTAACCTTTCTCATGTGCTCATCTACTGTGCATTGCCCACCTTCTGTCAATAGACTCCATGTTCCCACCAACCCTATTCTGAGAAATGTTGCACCCCCAGCTCCCGATGTTCTAGCTCCAGCAGTTGTAACAAGCAACATCTGTCGGCCTGGCCGCACAGGTCAATACACCTCTGCCTTCCCAGTCTACAGGCAAACTGGCAGCACATCTGGCTTGTCTACCTTTCGCTTGTCATCAAATGTGCAAACATATGTTCCATCTCCAGAGATTGCTGCTGCTAAGGGTTTGGTTCTACAGCATCGGCCAGATATCTTACATTCAGCACAGCAAACTACACATGTTGCATCAACAATACCACATCTGATAGATAACTACATGTCCTCTCACCATCCCACAGACCAGGATATTGATGTACACAAAAGGACAGGATCATACATGGACATGGAAGATGCATTCTTCTTGTCAGATGTTTACAATACCTCCCAATCAACCTGCACTGGACTGCAACCAGCGAATGCCAATCCTGCGTACACCAAATTGAAACCTTCACATTGTTTACCTACTGTACATCCTGCGGATGGCATTGGATCACAGCTGTTTCAAATACCACATGCTCAGTTTTATGGACAGCGGAATAATAGTCTCGGGCCTGTCATATATTCAACCTTGATGTCATTCCTCAACAGTTCTTATCTGTATGAAGCCGTGTTGCAGGATGTCAAAACAGCTGAAAATATTTCCATCTTGCAGGAAACCTTGCTATCGCTTCTCCCAAAACTGCGTGTCTCCCACGCAGGTGCCAGAATAAAACATGAGCACATTCAGGCCTTAACTGAAATCCTGCCTGGAATCGGAGGAAATTTCCCGGAAGAACGCATTGCACAATTCATCCAGCTCGCATGCAGTCAGGTCTCGTCATTTCAGTTCCAGAGTTTACAGGACTTGCAGCAAACGTTGGCCATTGCTGACAAGAACATTGTCATACTCACTACAGACATACCTCATGTTGAGAATCTCAATATACCAACTGAGCTCCACGATGACCACTGGCACCTTGTGCTCTCACTAACTGCTAGAGATGCTTTCCACATGACTGCACGATGGAATGAAAATGTTGTTTGGCAAGCACTTACAACACTCCCCATGGTCAACCGGCTGCCTGCACAGCAGCATCTTCTGATGTATGTGCGCAGAGGCTACCGCATCCCATCAGCTCAGAGACTCATGCTTGAGAGATGTTGTGGCCAAACACAAGCACACTGTCTTCTTCACAGTCGATTGCTCATCCGTCAGGCACAAGGCAGTCATCACACATGCAGTGTGCCAACATGCACTTGTGTCCTCTTCTGGCGTTGTCCTCATAACTTTGGCGAAGAACAACAGTGTTCAGTTGGATTGTGTAAGAAGCATTTCAAATTAGGAATACAGGATCTGCCTCATGAAACCTTCACTGTAGGTGAATATGGTCCCCATCCCAGAACAGAGGCAGGTCCCACTCGAACGAAACGTTCTCGCCCCAATGAGGACTCCCAAGGGTATTCTGATGAAGACGGTAATGACGAAGAAATTATCAGTTTTGCTTTTGACTTTCCTCCACCTATGCTGGATGATGCTACTGATCATCCACAAGACCTGTACCCCATTGGTGACACAAATGGAATTGAGAACGCCTGTCCTCTTGCTACTGCTACTGATGTCATTCCTGTCTACATGACTGAGAATAGCTCTACTACATCTGGACACTTCTATTTGAACCATCATCTGCGAGTCATGGCTAGGACATCTTTTACACAGAAGCCACCCGTTCCAATACTCCAACTTCTTCAGAACATTTGTAGCAAGTCCCCAGACTGGAGTGTGCCACTAGTTTATCCTGAGGGTATGCTCTTCCCACGCATTTTCTGGGCTACTGAAGGTCACTCAGTCATTGGTGCTATTCCATCTGTTTTGTACACTAACACAATACAGGGCCAAAACCTCAAAATGGTTGCACCACTCAAGGACCATCTCATGACTAGGATACTGGACAGCAGTCTCCTAACATCACATGACATGTCATACCTCCAATTTGCATTCGACCTCATGCTCAACAGTGATTTGAATAGAAATTCGGCCAAAATTGCTTGCCATCGTGGCTTGGAAGCTGTTGTTAGAGATTGGGAGAGAATACAACCTGAGATGCAGGATAGCCTCCTCCAATTTGATGACATTGATTCACGCAGACGAGTCAATGAACTGGTTGCCACACTGCGTACAGAAGGGCCATGGTCATATTTCATCACTCTCACATGTAATGACTCTGCTACTCCAGGTGTCTCCCCACTTAGAGCAACAATACAACAACATGCTGACCAACACTGTCCAGATAAATTGCATGATTTGTTGCAGAATTATTCAGTCATGTTGACTCGTGCATGGGAACGCACAGTCCACTACATTTGGCAATATATAACAACTAGCCATGAACAAATATTGGGGCCAGTGAAGAGTTCATGGATGAGATTTGAGTTCCAAAGTGCTGGTGCTCTGGGCAATCGTCCACATGTCCACGGTGGCATCACTCTACAAGAGGAGTCTATGGCTATAACGTTACAACGTGTTCGATGCTCAAACATGGCTATGTGGGCACCAGACACCGCTACTGACTTCAATTCATTGAAGGCAGACGGTCTTGTGAACACGATGAAAGACTACGAGAACCTACAGTATTTGGCCAACACTCTGCAGCAGCATTCATGTGCAAAGGCAGGTGGTAGATGCTTAAAGAGAAAATTGAACGATGACACGCTCATCTGCAGAGTCCCCAAGCACCCACCAAGTTTCTGTTACAAGTTTGAGGATCATGGCATTTTGTACCCTGAAGATACCTACGCGGAATTGGCATACCTAGATCTTGCCACATTGTGTGCCTGTGGACTGCATTGGGAAACTGGACCACAGTTCAAAGCTGGCATATGGCACTATCCAGCTCAAAGTGATGAACACTTTGTCCCTACAGTTCCACGACTATTTGTCGCTATGAAGTCTAGCACAAATGTCCAGGTCTGTGATAGGAAGTTCCAAGTTTCGTACTTAGCAAAATATGCAGCGGGTGTAGAGGAGAGAAGACCTATCGAAATAACACCCACATCCGCCCCTGGCCAGGTGTCGGTACAGGCACACAATCTCACTAATGCCAAGATAACGAGTCAGCGCATGCATCCGGCAAATCAGAAACATACACACCTTGCACGAGAACTGGCACTTACCGAGATGATATGGTATGTGTTACAGTTTCCTTATGTCCTTTCCAGTACCAGTTACGTCCATGCATCAACTAAATCACCGGAGTGTCGCTCTGTAATTCTGAAATACAGGCGACATCAACCTCCCCAGGAGGAACAAGATGGTGGTGGAGGACTGCCTCAAGCAGCTGTAGACAGGTTAGCCCTGCCACCATGGCGACAATTCACACCGTCTCAGGTTGCTGCCATTTCCAGTTACGTGCGAAGCAACTATTATCTGGACACTACTTCCACATTCTCAATTAGACCACCAGAGCTCATTCTCTTTTCCAATTTAGAACTATATCTGCGATGGTTCATTTGGAAGAAGGACTCGAAGGCTCAGCTGGCCCCAGTCCTCGGGGATTCTCATATGATTGATGGCGCTGGACGATGTGTCCGAATCCGTACAGCACATATATCTGATGCTGCGGCCTACATACTCCATCTGACAGCCAGCGATGATCAGACAATTGCAGACACTGCAACAGATCTGTATGCCGAAATATTTGAACCTGTGCAGCAATTGCAACTTCAGGAAGCTCCTACGACTGACCACTACCTGCGTTTTGTTGACCAAACTGACACAAGACGCAATGTAGTTGTCTTCCGGGCTCCATATCCATCGAACCTCCCTGAATTCTTTGTTCACCTCATTTTATCAATGGGCCACTTTACTGCTGAGCAAGACATATACAGTCAACCTAACATGACTGCTGCCTTCCATGCTGCACAACTCATTGCCAATGAATTGGCAGATGAGGCCGATGTTAAAAACATTGCACATGCATATGTCACAGATCAACTATTATGGTTTCCTTTTGGTTCACATGCATTTGCCAAACATCTGACTGATGCTCTTCAGACACTGCGAAGTATTCTGCTTGAACCTCATCTACATGATCATCTCCCATCAACTACAGAGGAAGACATTGCTGATGCCATTCAAGATGACCTCATCAACCACGAACGTTTCCTACGGCACACTGCCATAGATGCCCTCCGAGGAGAAGCCATCCCACACTTCCCAGATGTTGAACGATTCCAAGAAGGTGCAGTTGTCTTCATACCACAGATTACCCCTGTCCCAAATCAAAGTGCAGCATCATTACAAGAACAGAAAACATCACTGATCACGTGCATCACAGCAATAGACCAATACCCGAGTCCGCAACGTAACTATCAGAACTGCTTTGTTCTTGTTGGCCCACCTGGAGCAGGGAAAACTCATATTTTGCTTATTGCAGAAACATATGCACTGTCGAAGAATATGCGAGTACTTCTGACTGCCATCACTTCGGAGAGATCAAGACGACTTGGAGGCATGCACATTCATATGCTCTTTCATATACCAGTGTTGAATGTTCAAGTGCAGACCATACCACATATAGTGTCATCAGCTCTCCTGAGTCTCAGCAAGAAGCCAGTGCAGATGGCTATGCTCCAGCGATTGCAGGTTCTCTTCATAGAAGAAATAGGCCTTCTCTCGGCTCAGCTGTTTGCTGTTATTGACAGTATCCTCAGGTGTGTCAGAAACTGCGACGAACCGATGGGAGGGATTCTTGTTATCGCCACAGGTGACCCGTACCAGTTGCCACCAGTTGATGGTACCCCATTCTGGTCAACACACCATGTCATGACCTCATTCCAGGTGATTTCAATGGAACATTATGTAAGAGCATGCCAAGATCCCGACCTACAACACCTCATACAGATACTGCGGAATGTAAACATCACAGAGGAACAGATCAATTGTTTTCTTGAAGTAATATCCCAGCGATGCTTGCCCAATGCAGTCCCATCATGGGATGATGTTCCATCAGAAGCTCTTAAGATCGTAGGGACCAAAGCTGCCTGCCAAGAAATAATTGATGGTTACATAGAACAGAATCTCACTAACCCCACACTTGAATGCAGAACGTTCTTTGCCACTGATGAGGTAGAGACCACACAAGGACTATGGGCCATTGCAAATGCCACTGTTCAATTCAAGCTTGACAAAGCCTGTCTTGAGAATCGAAAGTTGGTGTTATTCAAGGGTCAAATACTTCGCCTCACTTACAACAATACAGTTCCTACGAATGGATTACCTAGGTTCTCTCAAGGACAACTCTGTATAGTCATGGATCTGCCAAATGAGGACAATCGACTGCACCTCAAACTAGTCCCACCTGGGGAAAGGCACATACCTGACCATACTGAGAACCTTCCTAACAATGATCAGTGGGAGTTGTTCTATTTGTCACCAGCTCAAGCACCATTGGTCATTGTTGGCAAAGGTCACACTAAGGCTCGGCGAATTCAATTCCGTGTCACCTACTATGTTTGCAGC
The DNA here is from genome assembly GCA_032360705.1 of Eupentacta quinquesemita. NCBI lineage: Eukaryota > Metazoa > Echinodermata > Holothuroidea > Dendrochirotida > Sclerodactylidae > Eupentacta > Eupentacta quinquesemita. The sequence continues at coordinate 27,129 of JAUOBX010111050.1, forward strand.
ACAGTTCACAAGGCCATTGGTGCTACGTGCCCACAAATTGCCACACAGATATCATGCCAACAACGAAAATTCCAGCTGTGGGAAAGACACCAATTGCTGGTGCTCATTAGCAGAGTGAAGCACTTGGACAACATCATCTTTGTGACGCACGATTCCAACGATACATTAATGGGCATGAGGAAATTGCTACAGAATACCCCACTATGGCTACAGCACATTAATAACATCCTGTTAGCACTAGACAATACTTCGCCATCAACATCAATTTGTCACAACCACGACCCGTTTCCACCTACCATTCGAATGCAGCAATTACCATACAGTAGTATCGGTTTTGTTTACATGCTGGTAAGTGTGTCTCAGCGCAATTTTGCCTATGTTGGAGAAAGTGCATGCATAAAACGGCGACTCCAACAGCACAACAGTGGCCATGGATCCAACTTCACAAACAGTCCTCAACTCCGTCCATGGATGTGCTTTGCGCTAGTGTACAGATTCCCAGGGAATGGTGATACCCAAGAAAATATCAATGCTAGGAAGAGCTTTGAACACCAGTGGCATACCAAGAATGCACGAGATCACCTCCCCAGCACACGTACGATCTACACTAATGGTAAAATTGTTTTCAACACCATGCGACTTAGATATCCACGTCTCATATGGGAGGACTTTGGACAAATTCAGTCCTAGTTACTCTGATTGCATCAAGTACGTAGTATGCTCTGTCATCAATTGTTTTGTAGACTGTACTACACAACATTTCCAAGGTTGAGGGAATTAGAAAGGATCCAATGTCAAATTTCAGTTTCCACTATCCATAAACATGAATTGGTTATGTTGCTTCCTGTTTTCAACATTCCTTTCATACAATACAATAACTAATTGGTGATCATTTCATAAATTACAGGTCTTGTCGTGGCGCTGCATGAAACATTGTCACACCAGCTGTCATCCATGTTGAGGAATATGCAAGGACCTGTGTATCAGCAAAACTTCTATTGGTCCATTCTGCTACATGCAGGGTTGGATGATTTAAATCACTCTGATTTTAATTCAAAAATCATGATTTTAATTGAATTATTTGATTTCAATGGATTCATTTGATTCAAATCACTGATTTAAATCATGATTTTTGGCAGAAAATCACCAACCCTGGCTACATGATGTTGTCTGCCCATTTCTTCTTAGGTCTGCCTCTTCCTCTTTCCAGACATTGCTCCTTGTCAAATGGTCGTTCGTACTACATGCCCATACTATCTTAATTTCATCTCTTACATACTTGCCAATGGATCCTTGTGGCAAGGTTGTTGTTGAATTAATATTCTTTATACTGTATATATATCAGTTTTGTTATATGCTCTTCCATTCATTCAGCTCTATATCTGCCGTCCAATTATTTTGTGGTAGTTTTGTTGCTTCAAATTCTTCCTTCGTCAAGGATATACCAGAGGATTTTGTCTACAGGAACTTTAGTTAGAATTTAGAGTGTACAGTCCATTTTTGATGTTCTAGCACTTACTCAAAGGCATTGATTCGTGCAATTGGCGTTACAAATCGTCTTCAGCATTTCAATGCAGTTTTATTGGGTCATTCTAAGCATCCCCGCACATTTAAACTAAGCAATGTGCTTTGCAGAGAATTTATTGAGCATAGCCAAGTTTGAACTCCTAGTACCAAAACCACTCTATCCTAGTCATTTTGTCAGTCCATCTTGCTTCTCAGTGTTTTCATTCACGGCATAATGCTTCAAAGGGCAGCCTTTGACAGACCTAACTCTTGATATGTCAATACCATCTTAGCATAATGCAGATGATGGTTTCTAGGTTTCCCCATGAATTCTTCTGGATTATATGCTTTGTTGCCTTAGTACTGTAGTAACTTCTTTGAAGTGCATCCAGCAATTCCATTGCTAAAATCTTTTTTGGTAGCTCAAATGTCATGGTCTAGTACTCTGATGCATACAGCGAAGTGACAGTACTAACCAAGTGTCTGTAGAAAGCTTAACTTTGTCCTGATTGAGACTTCCCCTTCAGTTTGACTGGGGTTAGAGCTACATCACTAGTGTTGTTGTCTGTTCACAGCCCAATTACCACCTCCAGCACTACTCATTGGTCATTACTACAGATACTTGTCTCATGAACCATGTCAACAACACATACCAGCACTGGGAAAGACACCTATTTCTGGTGCTGAGTAGTGAACTGAAACCCTTAAAGTGCTGTCAGCAACATGTTCAGGTGCTTGATGCGCTTAATTCTCACCACTCATTCGAATGCAGACTTCAGCTAACAGTAGTATTTGTCCTGTTTACATGCTGGTGAACCCGTCCCATTGCAACTTCACATTTATTGTTGAACCTGTATGTCAAAAACAATGTCGTTAACAACAAAAGTGTCACAGTTCAAACTTCACAACTTGGCATTCGGATGTGCTATGCAGTTGTGTACAGATGCTCAGATAAGGTGACATGTGATACTGGGAAGAACTTCCAGCATTAGAGACATGGATGAAGACTGTTGTAAGTACAATCTGCCCGTATATTTTTGTAGCCCTCTCCATCACTCGCATTCCCAACTTCATTTGTGGAAATGAATCATATGCAGGTAGTGATTCTTCAATAACATGGTTTGCATGTGTCAAAGTACATGATGTGTAGTATGCAGATAGACATTTCTTGCATGTAAACAATCAAGATTTCAGTACCTGCAGTCGCCTTCCATTCAAATGGTTGGTTACATGTATGAATATTGACAGATACTGATAACCACATCACTAGGTGAGAGGATGCATTCCCTCCATGGGTAGGCATCCTCTCACCACCAAACATCACCACAATGCCTAGTGGTCTCATCTCTCCATCTATAGTGCCAACAGCAACATCTTGATTCCCAAAGTGCCAATACAATCCTATACACACTGCATACTATTCTTATATGTTGCTTTCCACATTTCTTTCCAGGCAGATAATCTACATACAGCCTTGTTACAGCCGCTGATGAATCTGGCAATCATAGTGCGAATGCTGTAACATTTTAAAGTTCACAGGTCGGCATTAACAACCGATTGCACTCCCTCCAGACCAGTGCACTGAATGAGGACAAACATGTCACTGTTAGTAATATTTCATTACTTCACACTTCTTGTTTCTTATGCCACAGTTTTTTCTCTTGTCATTTCAGAAATCATGCTTGCTCAATATCTGGAAACGGGTGACCTGGGAGCAGCTATGGCAGTATTCAACCACGAGGCTGTGACGAACGTTGGGCTGTCCGATCTACTAACAAGCGCACAGGAAAATGTCAGGATGACGGCCCAAGTCTTGTCCGTCAAGAAGCCCAAGGCCAAAAAGCTTCACAAGGAGGGATACAAATACGCAAAAATAGACAAACAGTATGACAGACTGGTCCTCCTCAGGTAAGAGATATTACAGATTATCACAGCTACTGACACAGCTACTTGAGTAGTATGGGTCAGCTATCCATTCACAACAGGCAAGCCTCTGCTCCATGTTGCACAGGACCATAGGACCCAGTAGTGCAGCTCTCACCAGCCAAGTGACCCATGGATCATGCAATGTCATGATGAAGGTTATATGCCAACATTCTATGGGGACCAACTTTGTTGAACGTAGGTACCAGGCGGCATGATTGGCTCCATAGTATTCCTGGTTTGGCATCCATTATGCCTTGTTTATTAGTAACAATTAATGTAGGTATAATGGTGCCTGGTTGTTTACATAATTCGTAACACAAGTTACGAATGGCAACCAACAGCGGCGGAAGGGTGGTCGAACAGTATCAGTACCGCTTGACAATTCAATGGGTCCGGTTCATCTCGGGCTTGATTCCCACATTCACCATCGGGCGATTTTCTTCAGGAGTAAGTAGCTGTACTCACACTGACAACTGGCGGCGCTTTAGTCTCCTGGCTCTACTATGGCCCAATTAGCTCGGTAACTACGGGGGGGGTGAATTTAGTTATACAGTTGCAATAAGTCTGGTAGATCAGCTGTACCCAGTTGATGTGGTGAACTTTGAAATGCAAAAAACATGTAGCAAAAACCAAAATGAGCTTCTGCTCCTCCAGGATCAAAGAAAGTGGTTGGATCCTGGGGCTCACTGATCGTTCATCGGATGGGAACGTAAAATGGCAGTCCCGGGAGCAGGTTGGGAATACACACCTGCCTTGATAATATCTGAGCACCTGTCCAAAAAAAGGTGAGTTATCGCCAGTGCTCATCCACCATCAACACGGCCACTGCCACTGCCACAGTTGTTCATAAATGTGCTTTCACTGTCCTGGTGTTGAATAGTAACTTCTGCTTTCACAAATCTTGGAGGTCTGGACTGTCTCCTAGTATCACGATACTTTTTGACCCTGCTCACCTCCCACTAACAAACGTATACTGGGCACAAAAAGCAATGCATTTTAGTATTCCTCCACAAATACCACAGTTGACTTACAATGTCTCGTTTTTTTTTCCAGGGAGCTAACAGAAGGAGACCTCTTCTACCTGCTGTCGGAGACCCCGCTGGATACGAGGCAGATGTTTAAAGTGCAATCATTCACGTGGATTGGAGCAGTGGTTGGTCTGTTCGAGCCGGAGTATAAATCGATGCTCAATCACGTCCCCATCATCTCCTTGGACCAACCACTGCTCCCAATAAAACCGACTGTGACAGACAAGATCACTCGACCATATGTGGCTGAATATTCAGACAAGCTGATCCCGAGGTCCCTGTTCATCCAGGATGCGTCCCTGTCTATCACGAAAGCCAATGTCATCGGCGGATGTGGCTCCGATTTCTGCGACAGTCAACACGATGCAAATACTCCATGCCCAGCAACGGTCACCAACGATGTTGGAAGGCGAGTTATCCAGTGCCGTATAACATCCAAAGAAGCCAACATCGCTAACGCCCCATTCACCTCCGCTTCATTTTCAAGGCTGTTCCTTACAGAACATATCATGAAGGTCAGTGCCTCTTCTTATTATATCTTTGCAGCACTGATAAGTGTTCAAAAATATCAGGGAGTGTAGCTTCTGCCAAGAACTGAAAGTGCACTAATTCCTAATCCTGTATCAAATTCACACAAAACTTGTTAATGTGCCGACCTAATTAAAAGCTCAGATAAGTTGCAAACGAGGCGATACCATGTATGCTTTCCTCTATTTTGCACTTTACTGAAAACTATCCAGTCGTTTCCATTTACACAAGGTACTTGAACAGTGGTAGTTATTTCGCACCGGAAAACAGCTGATCCGAGGGCATCTGCGATGTTTTTGGGGGCAGAAGACATACGAAGCAGAATTCACAAACTTGGTCTACTTGATACTTAATAATGTGTAACGTTCGTCACTTGGAACCATGGCAACCAATGTTGAAGTACCTTTTCAACACAGAAAATATAAGGGTGGCTGCATTTACATAGCACATACTGCTGGATAATACGCCAACGTTTTCACGGCTAAATTACAAATTTGTACAAATTGGGAGTATATGCTTGACCCTTCATAGCGTGAACCCATTTTAAGTAGGTAATATATTTCATCTTCACCAATTTGAACCAGCATTGTCAACCGGTTCTAGGCACACCAATTTCTCAAGCATGTGTGGAAATCTTGGCAATTTGCCCATGGGCAATATCTACTCGCTTCAGTGATTTGTAAGTTTAGATGTTACAATCGCTTTGCCAAGTCCACTCCTGCTGTTCACATCACCAGTGACAACCACCGGAACCAAGCTTTTCAAAATCATTCAACAGGAGAAACAGCCTGCCAGCTATGACAGTGGCATATATTACAGGAGTATTTCACAACCTTTTTCAAGGCTCAATTGCCATATGTGCATGCCTGACCACTACTGGGGCAATGCCTTGAAGATGTTACCCCAATTGCCCAAAGGGCTAATTACATACGGATGACAATCCTTCATTCAAATCATTGGTGCACCCTGATCAGTCTCATAACCTTTCGACTACAAGCCCTACAACTACCATGCTGCAGTATACTCTTTGTACCATAATTAACAAAGCAGTACTCGTAACACTTTCTTTCTCAATTCCATATTCCACAGCCCACAAGCGCACAAATCCCCATGATGGAGGTCAGGCAGCACATCAACACAGTTCTACAATTGTATACGGATAATCATGTCACGTGGAACATTTCAGGGTGGTATAAGCCTGGCATCAGGGCTAACGATGAACAGGTACGAGAACCGAAATTCCATGTGACGGCTGTGACACCGAGCAGAGTGTTGGTTGATGCCCCACTTTACAATATCGAAGCAGTGGACAATGAGCGGCAGATAGTTGAGGCTGCCATACAGAGACCCTGCCACCAGCGTGTCCCTGCACCACAGCAACAACGCCAGGCACGAGGCCCAGCATCAAGGATGCAGCAACAGCCACCGGCCGGGCCAGCACCGCAAAGGACATCAACCCAACGGCAGCCCACCGCCCCCAGTCACTCCACACCACAACCCCAGCCGATTCCTCGCCCTTCCCGGCCGCAACTGATTAGCCCAAACCAGTCGTCTCATCCTGCACACCGTCAGCTTGCCCAGCCCCGTCCAACAGCACCAGCAACCGTGGCATCTAACCAGTCACCCAGTCGACCGCCAACGTCACATCCTACCCCAGCTCGACCGCCACCAGTGCATCAACCACGCCTTCCTCAGACAGCACCATCACAGCCCCCTCAGGCCACAGCAACGTCACATCCCAATCAAGCCCGACCACCGCCAGTACAACAACCACGCCTTCCTCAGACAACACCATCGCAGCCCCCTCGGGCCACAGCAACGTCACATCCCAATCAAACCCGACCACCGCCAGTACAACAACCATGCCTTCCTCAGACAACACCATCACAGCCCCCCCAGGGCACAGCAACGTCACATCCCAATCAAGCCCGACCGCTGCCAGTACAACCACGCCTTCCTCAGACAACACCAACGCAGCCCACTCGATCACCGGAACAAGAGTCTGCAGAATCTGGTCTACAGGCACTACAATCGCAGTCACAGGCAAGACAAGCACCACATCAATAAGTCATCTCCACAAGGTTTCTGCCAGAATTAGAATGTAAGCAATTCCACTTATGTCTTCGAACAGATGCATAAATACATGCCTCAATAGGTGAAATATGTATGCGTGCTCTCACCTCATAGTAGAAATTTACACTTGTATTGAAACTGATTGTACTTTCTGACCTGTCAAAGGTTTTTGAGTATGCCAAAATTCCTCTAAAGTAGGAGTACCAGTGTTGTATACACAAAGTGAATCGCAGCAAGCACGTTCACTCTCAGATAGTCAGAATACATACACAGCTGTGACAGTTAATAGTTTCCAAGTACGCTAAACGTTTGCTGCAGTTTCTGTTGAACGAACAGGTCATCACAATCCTAATAGGCTGTTTAGCACTGCCAAATTGAGTCACTCACTCAAATTGGAGCAGCCCAAAGTATCCATGGCTCAAGCCACTTCTATCATCTGTTATGTCATCATCAAAACTGCTAGTTTTTGGGGGGTTGAATGAAACTGCCACTTTTATAGATAAAACACAAACAACATTATGTGGACCCGGACATTCACATTATTTGGATAGTCTAGGTCTAGGTTGATCAGTGGTCGGCTAGTGTCGGTGACAGTTGGCGAGAATGACATACAAATGCATTACTCCAGGTGCAAATCTTGCTGCAGGACATATCATTAGCAGTTCAGTGATGGTCAGAGCTGGAATTCAATTAATCGGAGGCCACCAAGGCCATAGCTGTCCGCTTTGGGGCACTTGGCTTGGTGCTCCCAAAATTGAACATTTGTCAAGGCCACTTAGCCAGTGTCAACCCACAGTATCACATACATGGCAATACAATTGTTCTGTATGAGGCCATGGTGCCGTGACAATTTCAATGATGGCCTGCCCTCCTCAAACCTTCATTCCAGCCCTGGATGGTGGTGTAATCTTGTCCAAATTCAACTGCGAATCAATGGACTTGGTACTTGCAACGGTCTGTTTGGAGTTTGTTCAAACCTGCAGTGAATCAGGTGTCAGGACTGCCATCAGGTCATTTGCTTCTGTAATAATTTATACAAACAAAAAAGGGTCAGTACAAATAACGAAAAGAAATATTCCAGGATCTCACAACGTGGTCGGTCATTGGCTTCACTGTTCCTTCAGATGAAAACAAATACGTCAAGTCTCTGTGACTTTCCCTACCCTCGGCTACCAATTGTCTACTTTTTCTTAAGTTGAGCTACAGCCAAGGATGAAACTGTAGTGTGGATGAATAATGAGTATGACTTGCCAATTCTGACCTACCAATCAGTCATCATCTGACTGGGAAAGTAGATCGTTGGATGGTCAGTGCCACTCTTCTTCCTTCCAAGTTGGACAGACGAACCTCATGAAGAGAAAGTCAGATGCATTACAGAATAAGAAAGAGCACGAGCAATATTGAAATGTCCAAGGAACATTTCAGCTGTTTTAATTGTACTTGCCAATACAACAAGATAGTATGTATGTTCACTTCTGCCTCCCCCATTTCTGAAACTAATGTCTACATTTAAGCCTTCCCGCAGTTGACACTATTCAATTTCGGTAATTCTTGACGGGCTTATGATTGTTACTCAATCAGAGGCTTCCTTGCAAATGATGTTACAAATAATTGATCATTACATTGTTATTGTATAATGCCCTTTCTGATATGTTACTATTTACCAACATGTTTTGAACCACACTTTGATTGAATTATCAATTGACATACTATTTAGGATTGATACGTAATCAGAGGCTTCAACGGGATTAGGTTACAAAGAATTAAACTCTTACATTGACATTGAAGAAGACTTTACCTGCTATATTACTATTTAGCCAGTTGTTTCACTTAGTTTGATAACTATTTCAGACTGATACTTACTTTCACGAGGATTAGTACAAAAAATTGAATCCTTACAGTGACATTGTATGAAGCTCTTTTTGTCTGTTACTATTTACCCAGTTGTCTTTTCAATACAAGTAAATTAATTAGTTGTGGAGAAACAATTTGAGACTTCATTCTTTCAGCCTCGTTTACATGATCAGACTGATCTAATCAGACACAGGATTCCAAACGATTGGCTGATCCATCATAGCACGAACCATTCATGCAGACTTGAATTGTTCAAAATCAATGTCTGATCGACAAATCTAATCATGTAAATGATATGTCAATATCCAGCCAGTTTTTTTCACAGCTGCTTATGTCAATCATGTTTACTGAGACTTGGTATATGGAGCTTAACATTGAAACATTTCAGTAATTGGAGTATCCCTTACTGTCATATGTCATCAGGTCCTTTCTGATATGCCATCAATATTTGTGGTATTGGCAAGGCGATTTTGTAGGTACTATGCCAGGTTTATCTACAGTTCTGAATGCAGTGGTTCCATCACGGCTGCAACGCTTCGGTCATCAGGTTGTTATAAGGAAGATTATTTATGTAGGTATAAATGTTTACAGGTGAAAGGTAAAAGAGATGCTGTACTGATCACTATCCAGATTTTCGCAACTGGTTTACGACTAGCCTAGTAACCAGAGGAAACTGTTGCTTGCTCCAGCTCATTAGCTCGGTCAATGTGACATTTGAATATCGCGAAGACCATCGGGACCCGCAGGCTATCAAAACCTGTCAAAAACTGAACGGACTCGACACTGACAACAAACCCCTTCCAGGCATGTCAGGAAACGTATCAATCATTTATTTGTTTAAGAACTACAGTGAGATGGTAGATTGATACGATCAATTATTAGTGGGGTGACACCTATGTGTGGTCGTATGGAATATTATTTTACCTAGTAGTTCAAGATACTTCCAATTGATGCACTACTATTAATACAAATGACATGCCAGATAACAAAATGCAAGATTATTTTCCTGGGTGTGTATAAAGTAATACCTACCGTGGTCAGTATCTGCAGTGCTCACGAATGATTGTAGCCATTGGTTTTGTAGCCTCATAATGGACCTTCCTAGTGAACCATACTTGATTAAAGTGCCTGCAGCATTGTTTTGCAGTATCACATGTATATATTCTTCCAGTTCATTTGCCACAAGTGCCAATATTTGGCCATCTCAGCCTTGAAAACAGCCATGTAGCTGCAAATTGTATTCTATCAGAGACATGTCTTACAGATAAATTACGTTGCAACTGTGTTCGAGGATGTGATTACAGATATATCGATGTACATTCTTACACATTCAAACCGTTGTTATTCTTACACATTCAAACCATTGTTATTATTAAAACTAATTGGTATTTGCCACGTTCCACACATTGCACCTTTCTTATACACCATTAGCAAGCCCAATTATTGTTCTTGGCTTGTAAGTAGGCCACTCTATTCAAGCAGTGGTACATTGAGAGATGAAGAAAAAAATGCATATGGAGTATTTACATTCATACCTACTGTATTTGCAACTGCACTGTGCATAAATGAAAAAGATGTTCCAGTAACCTATTCTGTTTCTCATTTATTGGTTTCCAGTTGATTTAGTAAAAGTCAATCCAGTATAGCTCTGTGAAGTCCTAAATCCATTGACTTGAACAGTCATGCGGCAATGACATCAACCATGATGTTTAGCACAATCACAACGATTCCATCTAGAGATGGCTGTAAACAACCAAACACTATACATGGAGATTGGTGCTAAGTGAGTATACACTCAAGTCCTCTATAATGCTGGGTGCTCCAGGACATTTCCCTTACTCGTAAACTGCTGGTTATAACACTCGCACTTCTACTATACTGGGAAGGTCTTTCAACACTGCATGTTGTTGGTATTTAACTAGGATAACTTCTCCATTCATCACTTGACTTGTGACGTCACTATGGATTGGATGCCACCAGTTACATCACCAACATAGCTCGAGTTATTACAATCATGAATATCTTCACAGGATTGTTCTAGTCATTTAGAAGGCTATGCAGCAGGGCACATTACACAAACGAATATGGAATGCAGATTCACTACAGTTATGGGTTTGCAGTCAAGCAGGGATTTCGTTTCGGATAACCTGTAGTGTGCACTTCTACCCATTACAGCATGTACTATGGCTTTCAACCATGTATATCTCCCAAAACAAAGCTAAAACAGTCGTCCACTGAAGTGAAAAACGTGGTCCTCTGTGAATCGGCTGTACAGTCGCCACAGCATAACGAATTCAATCTAGCCACA
>JAUOBX010111051.1:8047-27703 GCA_032360705.1 Eupentacta quinquesemita
CCGGAGCGGGGCGGCCGCCCCCCCCCCCCCCCCGCCTCATACGCCTGACCAGGTGGGTACGATATGCAATGGCCTACAGGGGCCTATTGTAGTTATAATTGTTCATTTTTAGCTCAAACTAGCTATACAGCTGTTTGAGCTATTGTGAGGCTGCACCGTCAGTCTATGTATACATGCATGTATCTATGTATGTATCCTTCTGTCAACAATTGTTCAAAATGCAGTGGGTCATCAGGGGTGTTCAGGAATTTTTGGTCCAAAGTCCTGATTGGGCCCTAGAGCCCATTTTATGAAATCATGCAAAATGTATATCCTCCTACAAATTGTGTTAGACAGTGCTGATTGTTAGTCATAATGATACCTGAATAGCCGTATATTAGGGATGTTCGGAAATGTCTGGTCCAATACCCCACTTGGGCCCTGGGGCCCATTTTATGAAATTTTCTAAAACGCTGCCTAAAATGCCTCTCCCTCCACAAGTTAAAGTTGCCCACAATGGTCTTTTGGTAGTGGGTCATCAGAGGTGTTCATGAAATTTGAGTCCAAGGTCCTGATCGGGCTCTAGGGCCCATCTTATGAAATCATGCAAAATGTATCTCCACCCACAAATTATGTTTTACATTGCTGATTGTTGGTCATAATGATACTCGAATAGCCTTATCTTCGGGGTGTTCAGGAATTTCGGGTCCAATGTCCCACATGGGCCCTGGGGCCATTTTATGAAATTACCTAAAATGCATCTCCCTCAACAAGTTTCGATGGATCATTGTCAAACTTAGCAACAATGGTCTTTTGGTAGTGGGCCATCAGGGGTGTTCAGGAATTTGGGGTCCAATGTGCTGAATGGGCCCTAGGGCCCATTTTATGAATTCATGCACAAATGCACAATGTACAGTATCTCCTCCCACATATTGTGTTGTGCAATGCTGATTGTTGGTCATAATGATACCCAAATAGCCGTAACCTCAGGGCGAGGTGGGGGCTTTTGGAAGATCACATAAGTTGATCAGAATTGGGGCACATTCAATGATGTGCCTGGGTGAACTGTGAGCAAGAACACATGGTGGAGGAGCATCAGTGTTGGCTGCAAGGTCCCACATGGGCCACTTGGCTAAATTTCGAAAACCCGACCCGTGCGGGGGAACTCGGGTAAGAGTCTTTCGTTCGAGTATAGGCACATGCCCATCATGCAGCACTATATACCTGTGGTAGTGATTCTAGTCCCTTCCCTTTTCTGGCGTTTCTGGATCCATTGTCTGGCGAACCTCTTTCCTTGGATTCATCCTCAAACTCTTCATCTAACAGCAGGAATATCAGGTTTAGCTTTGAGCTGCGGCCGGATTTACTACAGAGCACTATCTTTTTTGCTTTTCACCCCTTGGATTGACTGTTTTGGGTCCTTTTTTGAACTGCTTTTCATTTTTGTAATGTCAGATTTTCGATACCTTGGACTCTACAACCCCCAGCTATCCATTATTGCAAATACTGGATTTCGATTGGCTAATCCCGATCACATGGCCATCCATTATTCTGCTATTACAGTCAGTATTTTTGCAATTTACAGGCAGCTGGTCAGAGTAACACAACAATCAAATAGTTACTTGTTTCGTCTCGTCTCATTGCGTCAATGACTTTTGAATCAAGCAACGTTCAACGCACAGATCCATCTAAAGTCGCGTTTACACGATCAGACTATAGATAGATGCAGAACTACTAATCAAACTACTTGAGAAGGCCTGGGTTGGAGTAATGCGTAGATAATGTCAGGTAGATAGTGAATATTTTGCAACCTGACACATCAACACATGGCTGGCCTAGTTGTCAGTCCACAACCTAATTCTTCATCCCCTTTGAAATGTCAGCAGTGAAAGTGAGGGTAGATCATTGGTTGATGAAAAACAATGGTTTGTGTCATATCAGAGGTGGCGCCAGGATTTCCCCGACGGAGGGTCCAAGTTCCCCGACGGCCGACAGCATTTCGCTGATGACTTTTTGGAAAAGTACATTTATTAACAAGTAGTTTCCGATTCTTTCGCCCTTCCTGGATTTTAAGGACCTCTTTTTTGGTTTTGCTTTTCGCCCTGAAATTGTGAGAAATCTGGGTCGTAGCTCATTTTCTGGCTCCTGGAGCTCCCCGACGTAACAGAAAACGTTCCCCGACGAGGGGGGGCAGACTTCCCCGACAGGGGGGCTGGCCCCCTGCCCCCCGTCTGGCGCCACTCCTGTGTCATATACTGTATAAAATTGGAATCGTAACAATTATTACCTCTCACCATATACTGTATGTTACGTCTATTTTCCAACAGAATGGTAGTACCTCTGAAACCGTGGCCAAGCAAGTTTGAAATCCCCTTTCAGAGCATTCCAGAGGTTCTGCGGCGGAAGTTGGAGGCAAGTCTCTATCCGGACGAACGACAAAGGAGGAAAATAGTTCAGGTCCTGTTTGACAAGATGGCAGAGTATGTAAGGTAACTTGCTGCCATGCCAGCCAGTCCTGAGAATATAGGCCTTTCTCTTTGGTGCAAGCTCTATCAGAATGATCCACTAGGGAATACTCTGGCTAAGCAAAAGTGGGAGAGAAACTTAAAGGGCCTAGTCTCTAGCCTACAGGTAGGCTCATGTTGGGATATTATCAGGCGTAAACTGTTAGCAACTTCAATGGCGAAACATTTTGATACATCATAAATTAAACCAAGTCCCAAATATCTATTGTGCTAACTTTCCTGCAGTGTCTCATTCAATTATCTGCGCCTTCCAGACAGTCTGACTCGGGTGTTGTTACAACATGGTAGGTAGTTGTAGTCTAGTGGTATGAGTGCAGCACTACGTACATGCGAAAGATCCCGGGATGGGGTCCCTGCTGGAGCCCCTGGCTCATGAAAAACTGTTTGGCAGGTAGGTTCCATGGTTTGGTTTCGGCATGGCTGCATATGGCACTTGTTGCACCAGGAGGATTTGGGAAATGATCCCCAAAGCCTGGGAATCACACTCAAGTCCATGGGATGAGGACTATAAATGGCGGTACGGAGAATAGGTGATTGTCAATTAATCACATGCCTGCCACGTAGTCCTCTAGGCACTTGTTGAAAGAGAATTAGGCAAAGTTTTGTCGGTGTTCATTCATTATCACATTGACAGGGTTCAATAGTTGAGCCTCAATGGCTTCCAAATTCATTGAATACCTATTTTGGATATTTGAATCCCTTTCAAATACCAGGCTTTAATAGAGAGTGATTGATAATATTTAACCATTCTGGACCTCTGAATCTTAGGATGTCTAGTATTGCTGGAATGAGGAAGCTGGAGTGAGGAAGCTGTGGTAGAGACATGTTATAGTGGGGAAAAAGACATGGGGATCCCAGTCCAAGGATCAACATCCCACAACAAGTGTTGTGCAAATAGACTGACCTCCCAGTTTGGATTCTTCTTTTCCTTTTTTTCTTTGACCTCGCAGATACCCAACCAAATCCCAGTATACAAGTGTTGCTCAGGCTCTGGTAGAGAGGTTTCCATGCTTGGCTCTAACTGACATCCCATCTGTTGCCCCGCATGTGAGTATAATTGAATAATTCATTGTTTGGGCTATCTGTCATAGCACTGGGAGAAGTGTGTTATGCATGGTACATACCAGAGCAACTTATCAACCCAACTGAACTTTATGAAAGAGCCGAGCAGTGCTGGCCGCCTAGTGTCAGTCGTAAATACTGTAAAAAAACATGGATGTACAAGGCGCTATGTGGGTAGCACGGTCAGTAATCTGGCAGGGGTCCCCGATCAGATATGATCCTCCTAGGGACTTCAGGGGAGGGAGATTTCTCTCTGGCATTCCATCAAGGGTGGTGTCAGATTGGGGGCAGGGGGCCCAACACCCATGTCGAAGAAGTCCGCCCCCATCCCACGGGTAAGATTTCCCGTTTCGTTGGGGGAGCTCCAGCAGCCAGAAAATGAGTTTGGACCTAGTTTTCTCACGATTTCAGGGCGAAAAGCAAAAAAAAAAGGTCCTCAATATCCTGGAAGGGCAAAAGAAGCGGAAACTATGTACTTTTTCAAAAAAATTGTCTCGGTAAATTGCTGTCGGCTGTCTGGAAACTCCCCCCCCTCCCCCCCCCAAATCATGGCACCACCCCTGCATTCCATACTCTTCATGGGCTACCACGGCATCCAACCCTTGGTGCAATTGGACAAAAGGCACTAAACCAGTTTGTGAGTGAATGAGTAATTTTATTGAATGGCAGGCATAGCCAATGTGTGTGTGACTCTGTGGTTTACATTGCAATGGCATCACAGAGTTGCTGGGAAGTGACTTTGTTTAATTTGTATTCTGTAACATTTAATGCGAGTAAGCATCACCAGTGTAACCAGTGGCAGGTAAATTTATCAATTGCAACTGTAGTGAGCGGAGCAAGTAGTACTTTCGGAGCTCACGGACAGGAGGTCCCAGAGCTGATCTAAGGGTTGCATGGATAGAGCCGGCCCAATGATGAAACATCATGACCAGCCCAATTTTCAGTTTCTTTACGTTAGCGTTAGATGAATTGAAGATCAGACACTTTTGAAGATCAAAAGTAAAAAATCAGAAATTATGCCAGGTACTGGCCAGAAATTAGCAGTACTTGTAGGAAGAGCCACAGGTAACTGGGAGAATTTTTGCAATTAAGTTGCAACATCTGAAAAACGGATTGATTCTATTGGGAACCCGTTGTGAAGAAATGAAACAACAATTGCCGACTACTTTATTCTGGTTGTCAAGCTTATGGATAAGATTCAATCGGATTCCCTCATCCCCATATTCAGTTGTGATTGCATGAAGCATTTACAGAGACAGTAATCTGCAGCTGTGTACACTGAAATACAATAAATTCAAGTATTCAACTTTCATTTACTACAATGACTGTGTACCTACAGTGTAAAGATACAGTATGCTTTCAATGGAATATGCTATTTTTCACATAGTAGGAAGTGCATGGGCAAAAATATTTTTGTGAGTGTTGCTAACTTGCCCTGATCAACATAAGGTAGACCCAGAGATGGTATTTTTTGTTTGTACCTAGTTTTCACAGTTGTCGCATAATTGATTTCTCAAACCTTTCCCCTGGCCCTATCAGGACACGGAGGGAACATTGTCCCCCTCATAAAGGGGTTGTGCTCAGTACTACATGATATAGACATATTATGATGGGTAAAACTTCATCTTTTGACAGGAATACTGGAAAACCAAGTTATCTGATAAGTTCAGAAATGAACGGAAACATCTGGTCCCACTCACTGCTGTGCAGTCACAGAAAGGATCAAAGAAACAGAGAATGACAGTTAACACTGAGGACCAGAGGAGTATTGAACTCCATCAGAGGTAAATCTCAAAATATTTAGTTTTTCCTTTTTTTTAATCCTTTTTTTGGCTTTATGCCAGGGCGTGGCACGATTGATGATATCTTCCTAGTCAGGCAGCTGCAAGAGAAGTACCTAGGTAAGAGTTGTATTTTGCATTCATTGATTTGGAGAAAGCTTTTGACAGGGTTCCTAGGGAAGTGATCTGGTGGGCAATGCGTAGATTAGCGGTGAAGGAATGGCTCATCACAGCTGTTAGGTCGATGTATGAGAATGCTAGGAGTTGTGTCATGGCACCTATAGTGATGATTTTGCTGTCAAGGTAGGCGTGCATCAACTTGGCTTTTGAAGCCCTGTCTAGTGATATTAGGACTGGCTGCCCGTGGGAGATCCTGTACGCAGACAGGGACGTCGCTAGAGGGGGGTGTGGGGTGTCTTACCCCCTAAAATTTGTCAAAAATATGAAATAGTTGGACAATTTTGTGACCTTGGAATTTTTCGAAGGTTACTTGGGGGTATTATATTCCCAGACTTGAACAATTTTTTTTTTTTTTTTCGTGTGAGAAATACCAACTGAATCTCCAAAATTTCTAACAGTTACTTGAAAGAATGTTATAATTTGGGAACATTTTGGCATCGGAATTCTACATCTGTGCAAAAATTTACTACTACTCGAAAAGCAAAGAATAGACCATGATTACATGTATAATTTAAGGTCTGTTCGTCATCGGCTCTGCATCAGGCTGTTGGAGGATTCGGACTTGCGGTTGGCCTGTACAGTAGTTAGAGAATCCAGTTACCACTCGGAACTCCTACTTGGAAACTGTTTAAACATGCATGCCAGTTTATAGAGGACAGGCCTACAGATAGGCAACCAGGGGAACTGATAAGTAGGGTGACACTCCCCTCCCCAGTGTCAGTCCCATGGGTGCCACAAAAGCTGGTGTTTATTAAAGTTATATAGGTAAATCTCCAGATATCCAAATGGAATTTCATGCACTTTAACTGGTCAAATTTGCTGTTTTAGGACGACATGTTTGCTACATTTTCTTCGCTCCACGCCATCATTGGCGCTCCGCATAGGATATAGATGGTGGATCATGGTCCCATAATCACATACTTTTTCTGCCAGCCCTCTTCAAATTCACAAATACTTCGGCAACTAAACCTAGCCTGCACAAAATAACATTGAAGCGACCAAGTGTCCAATTTTCTGTTGTTAATTAGACTGTTCAGCCAAACTGCCTCTCAACAATTTTGGAATTTAAAACATGAATCTTCAAAAATTTGGCCAAAAAATCTGGGTAGAGATAGGGGGAAGGTTTGAGGAAATTTTACTGAGTGCCTGAATTTGTGATCGAATGCTAAAAAATATGCCATGCTTTTTCACACTTTGTGCAGTGGTGCCAGTTGGACTGCCATTGGCGTACGAGGTGGAAGGGGTGGGGCGGGGGAAGAATGTCCCAAAATTTGGGCAGAATACAGAAAATTTGACAGAGAATAGGTGAAATTTTGGCAGAGAACAGACAGAATCTCAGCTGCGTGCTCGTTTTTGGGGGGATTCTGGGGTGCTGCTCCGACGTCAACTGTCTGCAACTATTGACAGTGGCGTATATAGAGGGGTGGGCTGTGCGCAACAGGCGCCCCCCTATTGGCAGTCATGAAAAATAAACACGTTGAGTATTGGAAATATAGAAGGGTCAGGACACTACGCGATCTCGCACAGAGCGGAGTGAAGGAGAGTGAGCCGTCGGAGACCCCGTCTGACCCATGCTAGGTGATATCCTGTAATTTCAGTCTTTGCCTCTGCCCCCAATGCAGAGTGTAGAAATATCTGAAATACTTGAATGAGCAACTGGCATGATAACGATTCGAGCCACCCAAAATTGTAATGTGAGTTACCAGTAATGTGAGTTACCATAATGCGAGTTAACCAGAGTTTCCTCATCCTTTCAACCACAGCTGGAGTTGTTGAAATTATATCAATGTTGCAATGTGAGCTTTACTTTATGAGATACCTAGCACATATACTCTAATGAGTCTACCTCTTTATATTTGAGCAGAGAGTCATTTTGAAATCATGTACTTTTATGGCGTGTCCTTCTTATGTTATGTGAGTTACCATTTTTCTCTTGGGTACCATTCATAATAGAGAGCAAAGCCATGGTTCACCATACTGTCACGTAGTAGCCCTGAATGTTGGGTATAATACCATAGACAATATATGCTCAGTGCCAATTCATGGCAGAGCTGTAGTATTTGAAATAAACAAAAACATGGAAAAGTGAAATGAGAGTTAACATGGAATCGCCCCTATGGTATTTGAACTGACAATCTATTGATTAGGATTTTGGAAAAAGCAAACTATTTCACGATACTCACTCACCACAAATAGAACAATGCACCCCAGCCCCTGCCCAGATCCAGTAACTGGCAACCCCTCCTCCTTCTTATTTTGCCATGACTAAACGTCAGGTTCGAGTTTTCTGGACTCGGAATTTTTTGCAAAATTCTTCACGGATTTTCATCGCGAAACATTCATCAGGAACATTTCTCCTCGCCTTTTGTGCTTTGGAAGCAGTATCCTTCGATTTTGGAACATTTTTCCGAAGGATCTTGTTCTCTCCCTTTGCCGTTCTGAGTAAGTCTTTGTTCGCCCAAGCTTAGGCTCTTTGCCTACGTACTGCGTGTACGTTGCTTGCCTAGCCTAACATTGACTTGTCCGGGGCCTAGCGCTAGGCGCCACTTCGCTAGGCTCCCATTGGGCCATAACCTTAAGGGGTTTGGACTTGTGTTTTTCTAACTCCGCACGACCTCCCACCCCTCCCCGTCCGTTGTCCTTGGGGTGTCCCTCCCTCCCTCCCCCTTACCTTCCCCTTCCCTTCCCTTCCCCTTCCCTTCCCTCATGGCTATTGTGGGGCAGGCAATTCCTGTTGTGGAATTTCGTTAGGGAGTTAGGTTTTGACGGCAAAGGGAGAGACAAGGCGGGGAGTTGGTTCGCGGGTAGGAATATGGCTTTCCGTCACCATAGCCGGTTTTCACGGCTTCTTCCACGGTTCTTTGTTGGACCGGTGGAGGATCGGCAGTTGTGGTTGCTGCCGCCCCGGCCGGGACCTTCGGGAGAATGAAGATACCAGAGATACCGGCTGTTCCGGGACTGGGACGTCCGCAGGCGGGGCCCGAGATGCAGCCGATGTTCCACCGACGACCGGCTTGGGAAAAATAAGAAGGAGGAGGGGTTGCCAGGGTTGCCGACAGGGGGGTGCTAGTTGCCAGTTACTCGATCTGGGCAGGGGCTGGGGTGCATTGTTCTATTTGTGGTGAGTATCGTACGTTCACAGTTTCACGAACCAGTAAGTTTTGTGCATACTGTAGGAATCTGTTATTGTATTCTTATCAGGTGGATGAAGGAGGAATGGCGGAAGAGAAACAAAAACATGAAGAAAATGGGGGAACTGATGGAGCTGACGTACGCAGAGAGGCGGCGGTGCATTGTAGAAGATCGGTTGCCAGTTAAAACCATAAGGGAGGATTATCCAGCCTTGTTTGAAACTGAAGAGGTACGGTATGCTGATATAACTACAAGTTACTGTCGATCGTCTGTGGGCTATAATTCAATATATTGCTCTGACTGATCTTACTGGAATCAACAACTGCAAGCAATGTTTTTGTGTCAATTTAGGATAACCCATTTCAATGCGGGTGATGTCATTCCTCTGCAAGTCCCATTGGAGGCAGAACAGAATATTATCTCATTACAAATGGTCAACAAATCAAGTTTTGTAAGTACTCTTGTTGCTTTTGAGGCATGTTTCCTCTCAAAGCAGCGGTTAAAGTAAAGTCCCTGCTATTGCAGCACCACTGTCCCGAGGGGCCATGTAGTGTGACCATTCCTCTTTAACAAACCTTCTAGTGGCGTATATGTGTGCTAGGCATTTAATACTAATATCTGGTTCTTATTGCTTTTTCACCGAAGTGCTTCACAGATATTACGCTGATCATGGGAACAAGCCACGTCTCCAACAACCCCAGAAAAATGCAGCAGATTGATACGCACAACTTTGTGATCGTGTTCCTCACAGTTGCCCAATTTAAGCCCTTGGGTAGAGAGAGGCAATTGGAGACAGTACCTTGCCCAAGGGTACACCGGAGAAGTCTATCAGTCTCAACATGATTCAATTTTAAGCACACAATCATCCGATCAATAGTCCGGTGCTCAGCCGAAAAAATGAGCATCAAGCATGGCCAAAAACAAGAAAGCAGGGTTGTTAATTGATCATACCAGATATATTTTGGTAAAAGCAGGAAATACTCTTGTTTCTGTGGATAGTGTCTTTACCCCTAAGGACCTAGTATGACTAGGGTAATGATGGTTTGTGCAGCATGTGCTTACTCGTTTCATGTGATATGTTATAAAATACTGTACATATCAACTGACTCTAAGATAATAATGTGATGTATCTAGACAGTAAGCATGCTTCCTCTGAAGTAGCCCATGATCTAATCAGGGTCAAATTGCGTGCTCCTAGTGGCATGAATATGTCAGCACTAGACATCATGGTCTTTTATACTGTACATTCTATGAATGACCTATTGAAGCCAATATGAGGTCTGGACAATGACATAATCCATGTATTCCCAAGAGAGTGCATACCTTGACTGATCTCACAGCAATGAAGCAGCACAGAAATCTCCATACAAACAAAAGTAGCAGTGAGTAGAGAAAATGGTTTGCGCCCCCTGCCGGCGCCTGATTTGAATTACTGAGGCTCATTCCCATTTGTTCATGATTCTGCTACCCAGTTAAGTTGCAGAAAATCTTGGGTAGACCTATAAAAGTGTGTGCACATTAGAAGTTTAACAGAGACTTCGCAACAAATTGTCTGAATAAGAAAATGAGTGCATTGTGTGTTGCGGTAAGATTGGACCGCCAGGAAGTCTCAGCAGAGGTACCAAAGAAAAATGTTGGGGAAAGACAAGACCGAGGCCTGGTCACTTGCCCGGAGTAGACTGTGCGACTGGAAGCCTAGGATGGGAGCAGCTACATGCCTTTTAGGCATGTGCTACGATGAGGAGTGCGTTAGTGTTGTACGTGTACACGACAGCTTCCGATTTGTGGCCGCTTTTGGTAAAAAACTGAAATTTGTGAAACTGTGGCTTTCTGGGATTGTTTAAGCTTGCAATCAAGTTAGTCAAGTTAGTCAAACTCTGCCTGGACAGATCAAGTTTTGGGTTAGTATCCTAACAATGCGTGGTTTTAGCTTCACAGGGAGTCAAATTGAAGCCAACTGACTTTCTGGTTATTGGTCCACCATATCAATGGATTAAAATGCTCTGAATTCCTTTATCACTGGTAATCTATATTATCTTTTCCAGTTGTGGAGAGAATTCCGTAGGGTGACGGGAACAGATGTGTGGCCGACCCTCATGGACAACTTACACCAGATGGCGCCAGCGATCATCAAATTCGCTCGGAAGAAGGGTCAAGAACCAAAGTTCCCCCAGTCGTTAGATGTATTGCTGACAGTTGAGGAGACGAAAAAGACAGGTAAATGCATCCAGACATTGTGGAGTTACTGAAATAATTTTTCATCTAGTCCAAATTTGTTCATTGGAAGACTCAGCAGTCGCTCTGTTTTGTCGGTATGTGTGTATGTGATTGAGTGTGTGTGTGGATGTGATATGTATGGATGAATGCGTGTGTGTGTTGATATATTTCTCAACCACATTTCGAAAATGAAATGACAACTCGGATTATTTCGAACAACAAGACCATCATCATATCATGCTGGTGTTCCCCAGGGTTGCGTGCTCTCTCTGACACTCTCGTTTTCATTAACGATCTTCTTGGCTCAACTTCAAATAGCATTCACTCTTTCGCTGATGACTCCACTTTCCATCACTCTCTCTTGTGTGGGGCCCAATTTCACACAGGCTACGCTTGCTGCTGACTGAGCCTCTGCCGCCGGCCGTCTGAACACAGGCTTGGATTCTATTCTGAAATGGGGCTCTGACAACCGCATAACTTTTAACAACTCTAAGATACCCACAATATGCTAATTTTCTTCCGTCAAGATTCAAATGTGCCTTTTCTGTCTTTGGCTGACAAGGTCATCCCTCATGATAACTCTATCACTATGCTCAGCATGGAGATATGAAAGAAAACAGTCTTAGAACTCTCACCTTAAATCCATTGCTACTAATGCCTCTAAAAAGCTGGGTTTCCTGTTTCGTGCTAAGAAGTATTTTTCTTCATCCCAACTTCTCTTAATTTACAAGACTCAGATTCGTTCAATGATGGAATATGGCTGTCACATCTGGGGTGGTGATTCTGCATATGCTCTTGGCGTGATCGATGTATTCAGAGAAAGGCTATACGTCTTATCAACGATGACTCTCTCACTGCTAACCTGCAGTCTTTATCTCTTTGCCTACTCTACCGTTACTTTCATGGTCATTGCTCCTTTGAACTCCAGTCTGCTGTCCCTCCACTGTTACAGGTGTCCTGCACCACTCGTGCTTCTTCTGCTGCCCACCCCTTTCGGTTGCGTATCCCTCAACACCGCACCGAAACCTTCGCTCGCTCTTTCTTTCCCCGCACCACTCGTGTCTAGAACTCCCTTCCTCCTCATGTTTTTCCTGACACTTTCAATCTCCAACTATTAAAATCTAGAATTAACAAGCTTGATCTTTCTCTTTCTTAGTTTATTGTGCTTGGGGCTGTCCCGCCTCGGTGGGTCGGATATGGGCTCGCCATTCCCCTTGTCTCTTTGTTATAAAAAAAAAACATTAACATGGCCAACTATTGAAATTACATGGACCAGTTGCGTGAAATGTGGGTTTGCAAACAATAGAGGAAGAATACAGGGAGTCAGTTTACACATAAAATTAGCCTGTCTGCTAAGGATTAGGCCATGTTTAGTCTAGACCACTGGGTCCCACCCACAGTCCACCTCCCCCTCTTGGAGTATCAATGCCCCCTCCACAGGTATCAATGCCCCCGCTGTGAACCGCTGGTCTAGACCATAACCTATGCTACCTTAACATACCAACTTAGGCTACATTATGTCTTGTTTACAATGGCAGCTCCTCCACAAGGTGCGATCCCCTGCAGAGGCAGGGTTCAGGCTCTACTCTTCAAGGTCTTTATGCACAGTACTAATCCAGGTCTTCCTCGGTCCACCACGAGGTGCTCTCCCAGCAACCTGCAGATCGGTACACCTTCTAACCCGACCTTCGCTACGCTGGATACGACCATGCCAACGCAGTCCACTAGTACGCATGCTGTTATCCAAACTGGGGAGTTCCAAATCTTTATAGCTGTTATCAAGCCCTTCTTTACATCAGGCTTCAAATCACACAACCATCTCAGCATTGACCACTCTTTCCTCTCCAACTTCTTAATATCCTTTACCTTGGGTGCCCAACTTTCGCTGCCATAGAACAAAGTGCTCCATACGTAGTGTGTCAAACAAAGCACCACAGGTCTTCAGTGATAGGATTTCACAGGTGAGTATAGGGACCATTTCATTGAACTCGACCCATTCTGATCTTGCCCTTGTTACAGCAGGGTTGCTACACCCACCACCTCCACCAACCGTGTAACCAAGATAGCAAAAAGAATCAACCACTGTCAGGTGTTGACCACTCACTTCCACATGATCAATGGGCCTCCCACTGAGGGGTCTTTCTAGACCAAGGAATTTATTGCACTTGAAACATGGGTCAGGATGGATTTTGCCAGTGATACCAGAACATTTGTTATGGATGCAATGTGAACAGGTAGGACAGTAGATGGAGTTTCTACCCACACCCTGACGGCAGACTCCACATGGATATCTGCCAGTATCAACCATGGCACAGAGATAATTGTTGTCTTATCCATGTTGACTCTAAGTTCTTTTGTTTCCAGCTGTTGCTTCCACAGTATGATCCTATACACCATTAACTCATCCAGACTTTCGGAGATGATGACCAGGTCATCTGCATATAACAACTCTCACGGGCAACCAGTGCAATGTGCGAGGGACAAGGCCTCTAGCACAAAGATAAACAAAAAGTGGGCTCAGCACGAGCTGTGGTGAACCCCAACCTTAACTTCCAAAGGGTCAATATAGGTATTTGCAAACCCTACTTGTGACACCAGCAGACATCACTTGTACAGCTCATATGTAGTGAAAACACCCTAGAAATAAAGTAGCAACAACAGCTCTCTAAACTCTTTCCAACCACTTTTAATTCTGGCCACAGAACTTTCCCCTACCCTTCCCCCCTTCCCGCACTGATCATATCACCTAGATAGCAGAACTGTTTTACTGACTCAAAGGAATCCTCACCAATAGCCACCGATGCTGGCTGCTCAGAAAATAAAACTTCCCTTTGACAATTTTTACAATTGAAATATAATACTACATTCAAACTATATCTCTTATGCACCCAGTGCTTGCAGTAGCTGCAAAAGATGGGATCGTTACCAATGCCCTTCCTACGAACGGAACAGGACCACTTTCCAGTCCTGACAGCCAGGGCACCACCAGGCCTACTGACCATAACTTTTGTCTTCCTCATTTTGTGTTTAAGTCCTTCACACTCGATACCATCCTTCATCTTGTGAACTTCTCAACCAGCTCCTCCGGACTCTCAGCATTCAGTACAAGATCATCTGCATACAGGATGCCCAAAGGACAGCCAGTTTCAAAATTGTGGGACAGACCTTCAAACACTATGATGAACAGTAAAGGGCTCAACGCTGATGTATGCCAGCCTTAAAAAAAAATTAATCACTGCAGGTGACATTTACTCTGACACAGCTCCTAGCATTCTCATATATTGACCTAACAACCGAGACAACCCTATTCTACGCATCGCCCACCCAATCACTTCTTGTGGGACCCTGTCGAAGGTATTCTCAATAAATAAGTCAATAAATGTGAAATAGAACTCCTTATTCTGGCCTAGGTACTTCTCCTGCAGCAGCCTGACTAAGAAAATAGCATTGATTGTGCCTTGCCCTGGCATGAAGCCAAACTGCATATCATCAATGTGTACTCTTTCTCTACTCAGCTTTTCCAGTACTCTCTCCATGACTTTCATTACATGATCCCGCAATTTCAGACCTCTGTAATTTCCCCTATCCAAGGCATCACCTTTACCCTTGTAACAGTTTACAATATTGCTGAGCTCCTCCAATCACTGTGTACTACACCTTGACTTACCTCCGAATTCAGAACTGAACATCTGGTTCCGGTTCACCCCTAGAAGTTGTAACGATCGTTTGGTTTATAAACCTGGAGAGGCTCTCAATTGGTTATAATGACAAAAGTGTGACTAAAAAAAACCCACTTCCTCTCCCAATAGTTATTCCTCATGATGCTGCTGTCCACTGTACATAATTACTTTTCCATGTTGAGGAATTGTAAGATAGCCATTGTTTTGAACCTGGTAACAGCGAACTGCTGACAAATTGCAGTGTGCAACAGATCTGCAACATTGTCTATGTTCACATTAATAAAAATAATCCCCTGTGTGATGTCAGGTCTAAGAATTTCCATCTGTCTATGTTTGGCAGCTCAGCCTGCCGCTATTCATACTGGAAATGAGAAGTGAACGATTGTGAGATCGGTAAAATCCATAGGTGGGAGAGGTCAAGTCATTCTCATACTCCACTCTTATCAGTGATCCGGGGTCAGCGATGATCCCAGGTTTTGCCTTCACATTCAATATTGTGATCCGACTTGTGCAGTGTCGTCCTGAGTTGATCCATCCCAGAGGGGAATCAATGACAGAGTCTGAGAATGAGTTCACAATGTTCACACTACCTGAATGATCTGCGCTTGGTAACACCTCAGTGTCTAGTGTGAACAACACCTTGTTGGGTCTTTATATAGAATTAGAAGGAGAAAGGGCATAACATGCGGATGTGTGGGTTAAATGCAGAGCTATGAGAATCAATGATGTGCTACTGTACCAATATTATTCAATGCTATTTCTCTGTTTTCAGAACTGGACTCTATTGGGGCTGTCTTCTTCCTGTCAAAGTACCTGTCCACCAAAGAAGTGTTACAAAGAGAGAATGAGAAAAACAAGGTAATAGTCAGTACAATTGGTTTGGTAGGTCAACCATTTTGTAACTAACATTTTCTTCCCTCAATAAGGGAATATACCACAAGTTCATATCTGATAGGAATGTACAGGCACCACACAAATGCACGATGTGTGAGACCAAAAACGCACTGCAAAAGCGTGATTTGGCTGCAGCTAAAAATGGACCAGTTCCCTGCGTCATGAATACCAATCTTCAAATCTTCAATTCTGTACAGAACAAGAAGTTCTGATTCATTTTCACATCTAGAATATTTTCCTGATTCATTTTCACATCTAGAATGTTTTCCTGATTCATTTCCATCATAAGCAAATTACTAACATAAGCACTGACAATCTTGGCACTAGGTAGCAATGCCTAGACATGCTGGTCCACATGATCGTTAGAAAGTGATCACAGCAGTGGGGTAATTACGTAGTTGTCAGTACAGATTCAATCCTGCAGCAGCACAAGCACA
Organism: Eupentacta quinquesemita; assembly: GCA_032360705.1. Taxonomy (NCBI): domain Eukaryota; kingdom Metazoa; phylum Echinodermata; class Holothuroidea; order Dendrochirotida; family Sclerodactylidae; genus Eupentacta; species Eupentacta quinquesemita. The sequence goes on from JAUOBX010111051.1 coordinate 23,935, forward strand.
GATCTTGTAGTTTTCATAGCTGAATCCTTCCATATGTATGCAGAAAAGTGTTAAATGTTCGCTCAGTCGTGTATGTTGTCATGTCACTAATCAAGATGTGTGCATGCAGCTCACACGTGGCTGCAGGCATGGTACAGTGTGCCGTGTATGAATTGTCAGTCAAGACGACTCTTCAACGTACGCAATCATTTCGCATGGAAACTTTTTACAAGTAAGAAAACTGCTTCAAAATTCCAGGGTAGATGATGATGTTATTAGAAATTGAGTACAATTCTCTCTCAGAAATAACATTTAGCTATCAACAACAAGGTTCCTTAATAGCGATAGTGCACAATATTTTGGTATCAATAGTCAGAACTTGGGCATAAAGCATTGAATTAAACATATGGGAATGAATGAGTTATTACAACTTGTGCATGAAAAGAGATGCATGTCAATTTTTTGAGAAACCTGCACACAACAGAAAAAAACACAAATTGCACTATTCAGCTCATTGCTGTTGCATTGGGCCTGGCGCCTATGTTGTTAGATGTAGCCTTGCTTGCATAACCTAGCCAGCCCTCCCTGTTAAAACAATGGGTGTTCGGTTTAGGCCCCCTTGCTTGGGGAAGTCTGCTGTAGCTGGATTTGATAGGGTTTCGTGCTTGGGTTCGGCCTAGGATAGTTGTTGCAAGGCCGTGCCGGCTTTACGCCAGCTCCAGGCACAGGATCACGTCAGTCAGTCCATACCTGCCCGGGACCTATTCTCCGCCTGTTGGCCCAGCCGGAGAGTGAGTTGCCGGAGAGTGAATTGGAGCAGTTTACCCCCCCTGTCTATGGGTGTTCCTGTTAAGCTAGCCTTCCATAGGTACGGATGCGGATGCGGCAAAACACCACGAAAGTCGAATTTACGTAAAGCACTCGAAGGGAAAGTGTCAAAATACGCTGCATTCCGTATGTAGAGATAAAGAAAGGTCCAATAGCAGCAACAACTTGTATGAATAAAGTAAAACGAGCGCCCAGTTCGAAAAAATACCACGCGTCCGCATGCGGCAACCATGCAGTACACGGCAAAGTAATTCCATGGAATATCTTCCCCCTAAAACCGACCGACGTCTGTCAATACATGCGCTGGTACAGAGTTATGGTCTTTCTACCTCATCATAAAGTTTTTCCCTTCCTAAAAGTATTATTCTTCGCAAAAATGTGATTTTCAAATTGATGCCGCATCCGTATCCGTACCTATGGAATGCTAGCTTAATTTGGATGCCTTTCACATGTTCATATCTTGTTCAGTTTATTAAAGCATATTGCCAATGTTCTTGTGTTGGGATTGGCCTTTTGACCGTATCACTTAAGCCATGGATGCTACTTTTATCGTCCTCTTTTCATGAGCTGGGCATTCTTGAAGCGTAACATTCTCCTCCATTTGGCAGGGACAAACACTTCCAATGTCATCATTGTCGGAAACACTTTCTTCTATCTATGTCCGGTGGGCCGAATACTTCTGGCAGGGTGGGAGAGCAGTTGTGGCCTGCTGACCTGCTGCAGTGCCTTGTGGGAGCCTACACAATGCCGGAAACTTAACGGAAGGTATTGGGGGTTGGTACCGCGATGGGGTTGGGTTGTTAGCCGGAGAGCCGAAACTAGCCAGAGCTCTTGGTTGGAGTCAAGGCTGCGACCGGAGCCGAGCGCACAGCAGTAGCCACACCCAGCAGCTGAGGCGGTCCAGCTGAAGCCTACCCCCTGGGGCCTGGGATGGAGCCGGAATTGCAGCCAGAGATGGGAACAGATCGCGTGTGGGGCTGATAACACAGCCAACACTGCAAAGACAGTATCTGAACCGAAGTCAGTGGTGATACCGCTGAGCCAGGATCTCAGCTGTGGCCGCGATGCTACCAGTGCCAAAGACACAGTTGGTGCCGCGGCCGATACGCACACCTTGCACCTCATCAAATGATTTGCAACTCATTACTTTTTACTTTCTTTGGACATCTAATCTGAATGAAACTCTGTGGGTATGGTCAAATTTGGGTTTCGAATAAAGAAGTCAATTCAATGTCATCTGAGGTCATCTTGGCTGAGAGTCTTCTAATCTGTGGGCTAATCCGTCCTCTTCATTCTCTTCTATATTTCAGGACTGCAATGTGACGGTCCCCACACTGATCTGGGAAGGAGAATCTCCTATGAAGGCGGAATACACAATAAAGGCAGAGAATGTGAAGTTCGCAAATACCAATGACATTGTGATTGCCTTGGGAAGTTTGATAGCGGCGTACTATGCATTTAATATGAAGTACCCTTGTGAGGCACGGAACTTTCTCTCCTTCACTGAGAAAGTCCTTCTCAAACTTGAGGGGGGAAAGTCGAGTAGGGCAATCAATAACCTGCTGAGTGGTCTGAAGGGACTCTAGTTAGAATGCTGGATCTCCAGGTAGTGACCTGCATCATCATCATATATACATCAGAAACTCAATGCACCAGAAGCAACATGGTTTTTGAAAGATTCTCCTTTGAAGGCAGTTTACACTACACAAGCAGCAAATTTGAACTTTGCTGGTAGTTACTGATGCTGTAGTTGATTTGGGGAGGTTGATAGCGCCCTTTCATGTCCTCATATGGATTGTTCCATTGTGATGGCAAAAACTTCCTGGAAATTTAAAACAATAGCGATCTTAGTTAGCTGCTGATGCAATCAGTGTCTCCGCTCTGCTCCATTGGATCCTTGATGTCACTGTGACTTGAGCTTTTGATGCAACTGTACAGATACCTCACAGTGAATGATAAGAGCGCTGTGTTAGTGCATGGTCTCCAAGCTAGGGCAACCACGGTGTTCTTTCCATGACCATGGGCATTTCCATAAAATGTTGAAATGTTCTAGGAGACCTTACTGTGATCACCTTTGTGCTCTCATAAATTGTGATCACAGTGTGAGTGGCATGTCACCGAGGCTCAATTTGTCCCCAGATTTTTAACTCAAACTTCATTATTGAGTTATTTCCCCATGGTACTTTCTGATTATGAATTTCAGGATAGCAAACCTTAGCATGTAGGCAATTTAGACAGAATTTCAGGCAAAACGACTCAGAGCACCACCCCTCTGTGTAGTGTTGAAGATAGTAACTGTGATTCCGGTTAGCCGATGGGGAGGGTGGGGGGTAGGAGAGTGGGGTTAAAAGAGGGCGGGTTATTGTACTGAAGGTCGAACAGAACATAATGCATATCAGCAGTGGTACCTCTGATGTTGTAGTCTGCAGTCACCATGTCCCAATGCTATCTGCCACATCCTTGATGGAGAATTCTATACAGAAGACTTGTTTCCATACTCTACTATACACCATTCAGAATGATTTCCAATGATATTTTTGAGGATTTCAATTAGGCTTCATGAAAATCCAGCAAACTTTCGAAGATTATCTATGTTAGGCCTATCAAGGCTCATTTACACAATATAATCTTTTAGCCTGACTCCCTGTGCAACACATACGCGCTTGTTTTTTCATTGGCCATATCGACTACATTGGATGCCAGTTAGACATACCCGATGACTTCCAGTGGCACCAGACTTATCCTTGGGATCATGGGCACCAAAGGCAGACAACAACCGCTGTAAGTCCCATGTAAATCATAGAAACTTATTAAGATTGGATGACCTAAGTGACCTCAATTCCACTGTTGAATTATTCGGAACTTAAAGTAGACCAGATATACAGAGTTTCAGGAATTCCATCATTATTTCGAAGATCGCATAAATTATGCAAATTAGATTACATTGAATGACCTTCAGCGA
>JAUOBX010111052.1:0-18999 GCA_032360705.1 Eupentacta quinquesemita
GTACACATCGTCAAAAACCCACACACCAAATTTCAGCCTGATCGGTCCAGTCAGGCTAGACTTTACTTGATTGCAAGCTACAAATTCCAAAAAAAATCAAATTTTCCCTACTTTTGGCTAAACATGACCCCTCATCGGGACAAAAATGTATGGCGTTCCTGTAGAAACACACTTACCAAATTTCAGCTCGATCAGTCCAGTCAGCCTGGACTATGCTTGATTACAATGATTTGATCAAAATTCCAAAGGTTCCCCAATTTTAACCAAAAATGACCCCCTCATCGATACACAAATTCATAGCATTCACTTATGTATCATTGGGAACAGACACATCAAATTTGATCGGTTCAGGCAGGCTGTACTTAGCTTGATTACAAGGATTTTATTGAAATTTCACAATTTCTCAAATTTGAAAGGAAATGACCCCTTATGGGTACAAAAATTGATAGCATTCATCTATGTATCATTGGAAACCCACACACAACATTTCAGCTCGATGGATTACAAGGATTTTTTACAAATTATCAAATTTCTCCATTTTCGACTCGGACAACGTTTCACCGGATGCCTGCTATCTGGGCTGTTCAGCAGGAATCTACTGTAGATGACGTCACACCGCTGTTAACGTTTACCTCATCGAATGGACACTTACAAGTCTAGTGGATGGTACTTCAGAGTGGAGGCGGGGGTAAACCGGGTAATCACACGAACAAGGCATCTTGCCTGTGAACCCATAGTTGAATATGTAAGAAATTATCAAACCTTTTCAGCTTCTTGGAGAGTGACTGGTCGTTTGCCAGCACCTGTCATTCTGAGTCTGGATGAATAGCTTCGGGTAGCAGCCTCACTTGGGTTGGAACCCATGCAATGATACCTGTAAGGGAGCAGGAAATAACAAAGATTGAATATATGCAACAGCTGCTAATGATTGATAATTGTTCATACAACTGTATTGCCATTTTATTAGACATGCATTCATATCCATCACGTTGCACTTGCCAATAATTTCAGTTTAGGAGAGTGATATTCAGAACCATGGACGCACCCACCCTGCTGTTGAATTCAATCATTGGTAGTTCTTACTGGACCGTACTGCGTCCAATATTAGTGTTCTTGAGGAGGCAGGGATGGTGAGGGTCAGCTGCCTGATTTGTGATCGTCAACCACATTAGTACCCACTGTGCTCATGGGAGCGGCCCTGCATGACAGAACCTTGGGTCAATTTATCCGTAGCACATCATGTGGGGATTCTAAAATGCAGATTCGTCAGGCCTCTAGAGTGGTCAAATCCTAAGGGCGATTCATTTTATATGATGTTGTTTAGTCTTAGTCAGCATGGGAAGTGGTTTGCTACTTCATCCACGCATTGCATTGCAATTCAAGCTATCGCGGAACTGCCATACATACTGTGAATTACCAAGGCAAACAGCAGTTGCACAGGAAAATGAATCTTCCTCTTCTTTGCCCAGTTTTAATCCGGTTGTGTCCCCGATGACGGAGGTGACCGACCAGATTCGCCTTACTCCAGGGATGGAGTTGAGTCCAGCCAGTCCGAATCCAAGTCTCTAGCATCCGGGTTGGAGTCCTCAGCTCCGAGTCTGAGTCATTGTCCCCGGGACCTGAGTCCTTGTGAAAACTCGCTTCCCCACTCCACTAGCAACGTCTCTCACACCCGCTAGCCATCTCAGTTGAATAAGGGCATTCTCTTCCCTTGATCCAACCTTCCGCCTCTCCTCCTCCACCTGCCTTTTCCATGTCATCTTCGGCTGTCCTTGCTCCAGCAATCGGGAACTCAAGGGCTTTCCTTCCAACATGACCATACCGTCTCACTCCATTTGCCTTTGCCAACTGGTCAATGGATTCCTCCAAACCAAGCATCCCTCGCAGATCCTCAGCCCTCTTTTTGTCTGAGTTTCACGCGGCACATTTTTCTCACAATCGCTCATAATGTCCTTCTCAGAAGTTCCAGCTCCCTTTCTCTCAAGCAACAAGTCTCACTCCCATACAGCATTGCAGGTATCACGCAGCTCAGACAAAAACTTTTCCTTTCAACTTCAAGGTAAACCTTTCCCCATGCAGCAGCTCTCCACACTCCTTGAACTTCACCCATCCAGATTTTGTGTCACGGAAAACATAGTTCAAACCTAAAGTAACCTTACCCCAGTCTCATCGTCAGTTTGTTCCAGTTCGGCCAGCTGGTTCATCACATTGGCTCCCACCGTGTTCATGAGAGCGGCCCTGCACGATGGACCCTTGCTTTTCTGCCAGACGACCTTCCTGTTGTGACTGAGTGTGAGTCGCACCCCAGGGTTAACATACCCGTAGCACGTCATCAGATTGGTGAAGCGCCGCAGCTCATCTTTTTTCCTGCTGGCGCGGTTGTTGTAGAACTGCAGACGCACAGGTAGCGTCTCGAACATACTTGTAGCTGTCACCGTTGTACCTAGAGGAACAATACAATATTGAATTACATTTCAAGATCAATTTGTCAAAGAATACTACTGTTGGGATGAGGCAGAGATTGGATTCCTCCCCGACACAGTACTTTGCTCTTCTGCCAGACGACTTTCCTGTTGTTACTGAGTGTGAGTCGCACACCGGGGATAAAATACTCATAGCACATCATCAGATCAGTGAGTCGGCGTAGCTCATCCCTCTTCCTGATTGCGATGCTGTTGCAGTACTTTAGTCGTATATGTAGTGTATTGAACATACTTGTAGCTGTCACCGTTGTACCTGGAGGAACAATGAAATAACAACGTTGAAATATAGAATTATATCGTCTGGCTTCTCTAGTATGCCCTCGTGAAAGGCACTACTCTCCATTGTCACATCATCAGATCGGTGAGTCAGCGCAGCTGTTTTTGATTCATTGTGGTGAAACCCAACCCAGACCTGACTGGACCGATCAAGCTGAAATTTTGTGTGTGTGTTCCTGACGATATGTTTAGGGACGCTATTTAATGTTGTACGGATGGGGGTCATTTTTGGTGAAAAATTGGGAAATTCTCAAATTTCGATAAAATCCTTGTAATCAAGCAAAGTCCAACCTGACTGGACCGATCAAGCTGAAATTTTGTGTGTGTGTTCCTGACGATGTGTTTAGGGACGCCATTTAATGTTGTACGGATGGAGGTCATTTTTGGTGAAAAATTGGGAAATTGTCAATTTTTGATAAAATCCTTGTAATCAAGCAAAGTCCAACCTGACTGGACCGATCAAGCTGAAATTTGGAGGGTGGGTTCCTGACGATGTGTGCAGGAACGTTATTTAATGTTGTATGGATGGGGGTCATTTTTGGTCGAAAATTTGGAAATTGTCAAATTTGGATAAAAACCTTGTAATCAAGCAAAGTCCAACCTGACTAGACCGATCAAGCTGTAATTTGGTTTGTGGGTTCCTGACGATGTGTACAGAAACGCTATTTAATGTTGTACGGATGGGGGGATGATTTTTGGTCCAAAATGGGGAAATTGTCAAATTTTGATAAAATCCTTGTAATCAAGCAAAGTCCAGAGTCCTGAATGGACCGACCGAGCTGAAATTGAGTGTGTTGGTTCCTGATGATGTGTACTGGAACGCTGTTCAATGGTGTACCGATGAGGAGTCATTTTTGGTCAAAAATGGGGAAATTGTGCAATTTTGATATTTTTGGAATTTTTTGCTTGTAATCAAGCAAAGTCCAGTCTGACTGGATCAATCAAGCTGAAATTTGGTGTGTGGGTCTGTTTTGGTCAAAATAGGAGAATGCTCATACATTGGTTATTTTTGGCTTGTATAAAAAAAGAAGCAAAGTCGAAACTGACTGATTAGATCATTGGGTGGATTGTCCCTGACCAATTGAACCAAATTTGAACAAGCTCTCTCATGAAATCATTATTGTAATCAAGAATATAAATGATTCTCCTAATTCACAATGAATCTGGTTCTAAACGTATCTTGTTCTCCCTCTTTGATTGTCAGCTCCGATTTCTGCGCAAACCCTGTTCAGTTTCCTTTGTTTCTCTTTGCCTGATATTGGAATTTAGCATTTAGTTGTCGAGAGAGCCTACTTTGGTCGTTCGCCTTCCATTTGTCTGTCCGCAAGGCTCTATTGCTTTTTCTGACAGCCACTGGCTCAGTTCTGCTGGTTTTGTACTTCTTGGGTTGTTCCTTCTGCTGCCTTCGTCATTGAGTATTCCACTTCCTGGCGCAACTCCAACTAGGTCTAGGGCTGCAAAGGAGTTCTTAACCTCGTTTTTGTATCCGTCTTGGATTTTGCTCATATTCGCTGTAATCGTTGACCTTACCTTGTTCCTTGACCTCAATCGGTTTGATATCGATAACATCAACTAGTAGTTCATGATCTGAGCCATAGTAGACCCTGACAATGTTGTTACGAAAATAACCGCGCTTTGCCGCCGTCTCCGAACGAGGATGTGGTCGATTTTTACGATATTTTCCATTGGGTGAGATCCATGCTTCTAGCGAACGATCATCTGCCGCATGCCTCTCTCCCAGCCCATGTCATGCAACTGCTTCTTCTCCAACTTTGGCATTACATTCTCTCATAATGATCAGGGCATCACTTCTTGGCACAGTGTCAACTAGGTCTTGTAGTTTCCCACATAAGTTGTTTATGCTGAGGCTGACTAAACATCTGTCGAGTAATTCGCCATCATGTGAATCCTCACATTTTCGCAATTAGTGGGGTTTAATATATCAAATTATTAGATATCCTAATCTAGTTGATTATCTATGACATAGTTTCAGTTATCGAATGAGGGAACCCTAAACAACTTTATCCCATGCGTCGTGCCGTATGGCATACAGGGAGAGGGGAGTGAGCAAAGCGAAGTATCACGTCGAACGTGTAATTTTTGGGACACCCGTTTGTTCGCCAAGGAGATAGAATCGCCTCGCTGTAATTCAGTTGAGCCAAACCTTGCCTGTCTGGTTAAATGACGCATAAATCCTGAACACTGGGCTGTCGCACAGTCACCTCGACTGAATGTCGAAATCAGGCCGTTATTGAGGAATCATGTTGACTTGATTGGCAATCGTAATCCATTGGATTGTCCTAAAAAAATTGCCCGTCAGGTAACTGAAAAGTACTTCCCTCAGAATAATGACCTGCCGTTGCAACTACATCCCATTATGAGAACATCCATCTCGAGCAATCGATTCCAGAGCACACATACGACGTGAGATTCATATTTGGTCCAGGAAATCTCTCTTTATTACGAGCCTAGCTCACGTCAATTTACTGGCGATTCTGAAACTTTCATCAGGATCCAAGGCGCAAGGAGCAGCGCCGTCTGTTTGAGAGCACACTACGCCAATCTCAATTAATTCCGTGTACAATCAAAAACCTACTTATTTATTGGATCACAACCACAGTAAAGAACAATGTTGTGTTTGGAATGCAGTATACAGGGAAAATATGTATGTGCCACAATTTACCTACTTTTGGAATAAACTGAGAAATATTACCTCGGCCAATTGTCGCATCAGCGTCCGCATGGAGTACAGCACTGCCGATACAAGGAGCGATGCCTATAGGCATACTTATCGGCTCACCCAACACTGTCGTCCACATACTGATCATGGGTCGTGCGCTCAGAATACGGGGCTGGAAACGCCATCTGTGCAAACCGAGACATTTCAATTACAAGGTTAGGCGAGAGAAGTTGTGATTTTCCATTTGGGGATAACTCAACTGGTTGTAACAGGTTGGATAAAACTAAATCCAGCAAGTCAAATGTACCACTATCTAGGTAGCCTGAAGAATCACCGGCTTTCTGGGCAACGTCTGAACAACATAACCCTTTTAGCTAGTCGCACCCGATATGCAAGCATGAATGCACGCAAGTGGTGTGGGATCACGTTGAGGAAAAACTGTCAGAAAAAAACAGACTGTACCAGGTTTCAGTATATGTATACTTCATCTTGAGAGAACTGTCATAAAACTGATATGGGAACATTCCCCCGTGGTGAATCGGAATAACAGTTTACCCAATGTAAAGATTAGCAGAATGCTGACTATATACCATATATAGGCACACCCGTAGTATACTTTCGTCGGGCTAGCATAATGTGGTATGTTTACTGATTGTTGCTCTTGCTAATGTATCATAATGTGTACTGTCTACTGTATAACTATAGTCGACCGTTAGCTCATGCTAGGGGAAAGAAGAAAGATCCAGTCCCCAGCGTCCGAGTCCGAGTCCTGTGAAATTGGACTCGAGACTGGTCACGAGTCCCCCTCACTTGATCCAGCCTGTCGATTCTCCTCTTTACCAGCTGGAGATTGTAGGTTACCAGGAACACATGCAATGGAAGCATGACCCAGGCATGCGAGGTGCGTGGAAAGAAAGAACAAGTATGGGTGTCTGTGCAATGACATGGGGGATGCAACTAAAAAGTTTAATAAATGAACAGGAACGAGTGATGCGAGTAGCTTCCAGCAAAGTAGGAACAGCTCGCCGAAGTTCAGAGGAGCACTTACCGTGAAAGTAATTATAGTGAAGGAAGAGAGAGAGGATGCAGTCCAACGGTGAGACGGAGGTTGAGGAGTAGCGGTAAGATGGTCATCGCTAATGAGGCGTATGGCCTCTCTCTCAATACGATTTCCATGTAAAACTACAGCAGTTCATTAGGCTGTTAAGGAACCCCCGTTTGGCAGTTTGGGTGAAAACGACACACATGTGCCCAGGTTGATCGAGTCGACGAACCAGCCGATTCTCATCAATGGCTAGATAGCTACGGTGACTAATGATTCTATTCACCAATTCCATAGACATGAAATTACGAGATTAGTCAATTGCACTAGTAGTACTGGTTACTGAGTATTATATCTATTTATATCTGGAACAGTCAAACTATACATGATAGGATATTGTTAATCTTAGCAAACATGCACCACCAGCAGTAAATTAACTTGCCTCTTGAATGCACGAAAGCTTTCATCGTACGTCTGCCTGTCTCCGGTGGCTATCTGGATGTAATCCCATAGGCCGGCAACTTTTTCATCGCGCAAAAGTTTTTCTTCCGCTAGGCGTTTGATCTCATCCACCTTCAATGCCATGTAGGTAAAGTGGTCGCGGGCTCAGAAGATTCAACTTTATGCTCGGTCAAAGTTGGGTGGAGAACATTACTTTCAAACGAGGTTGCAATATCAGCTGTAAACAAATATGAGGGGAAGTGACAGGTAGACAAGCGAGTATAGGTAATCATGATTGTAGATATAGGCGATATCATATCTGAATTTTATGTGAATTGTTGAAAAGTTTAGGAATTACAGCCTAGACTTATTAGGAGACCAAATGGAAGATTTGTCTGGCATGGTAGAGATTTGAGTCTTGTGCCGTTCTCTCTGGTAGAAGAATGGACAGAGACCCGTCCGACGTAATTTGTCCCGTTGAGGTTTTCTGTGTCTTATTACCAATTTAGGCTTGTGACATTATTAACCGCCATACGTTCCGTACCGTACGGTATTCTTCTTGTTTCGAAGCGTTACCATTTGTCTTGTTTCCTCCTTACCTCCTTTCCTCTTTCCTGTTCCATGTTCGCCTCTCCGATTTGCCCTTCTTCTTTCTACATTTCTCCCTCTCGATTTGATTTGAATGCTACCGGTTCAATTCTCCCCTCAAGCAGTTAAGGCTCATAAGGGAATCATAGCCGTGTTGCTCGTGGATAAGTACTGGCGATGACTCTTCTTCTTTTTCCAACTAGTGCTCAGATTATATCGAGGCAGGGGTGCATTATATCCAAATCTAACCTGCTCCCGGGACTGCCATCTGACTACTTCCCCAGATCCGGAGGGGCGGAAGTTACGAGTGTAGGCGTACCAACAACCAATCCTACTCACCAGCTGCTCCGACAGTACAAACCGCCTATGAGAATACTCGTTGTTAAGAAGACCGAATAATAATAATATTATATAATAAATGTACCAGTAAATCGTAGGAATGACGGAGGACACAGAACAGAATTTAGACAAGTGGTCGCCTAACGCGATATATCTTTGGTAAATGGTACAGTACAGTGAGCCACCAGCGGAATATTATTTTCGCACGAATACTACGAGCTTGGTAAAATAGCTGGTACTGTATGACAGTTATATTGAAGTATATGTGCGTACAGCTGTGTTGTCCCATCAAGTGAAAGTTTCAAGAGCAATTTTCTCTCCCCATTGGTGGTATAGCCAAATTCATCAATATATTTTTCATACCATATTATTAGTGTCACTATGTGACCTATATAGATACGCGAATGCATGTTTGTAAGGTGTATGCTGAGAGGAAAAGTAAAAAAAAAGGAATAGAAATAATTCGAATACATCGGGAATGCTTATACAAAACTGTTACAGCGTTGTCATTGATGGTAGAAGCAGTACAACGAATATCTAAAATATATATCTCCGTTACGCTTCTCCAATTTAGCTCTGAAAATATTGTCTAGCCGTTGTTACAGTGATAGCACAATTTCTCCCCTCATGAAGTCTAAAATTGTTACACCAGCACTCTCGCATTTCTGTACAGCGAGTCTCCCATCGTGATTTCGGCTGTTAAGCACTAAACTACGTAACCAATCGTTGGGTCATATTGGTAAATATCCTCACTATACGTTCTTCTCAAGGTTCTTCTGTTCACAAAGACTCAGGATAGAAACAATGCCGTTGGAAACATCGCGCGAGGACACGTTTACTGTGTGGACCGGAAGTATCGCGCGATGAACTCTTTATAGCGTGCAGTGTGGTCGGGCCTTTAACGCGTCAGAGCACCGTTTGTCATCTTTGCTGGTGGTTCTGCTCTCTCGCGTGGAGCGGTGTTCATTCACCATGATGTTAAATGTGATGTGAACTGGGGTTACCATAGTAACAATGAACTTATTGGGACGTATTTATGAAAGGGTAATAGAGTAGGCCTACCGATGCGTTTCAGTGTTTACTGGTTCACTGTTTCATATGTTAATGTAAAATATATCGTACCATCTATATACCGTAGACATGGCTTTCCCTCGTTATCCATCCATCTAACCACCATTTGATTTCTCTATCTATTTATCTATCGATCTATATATTTATCGATCTATATGTGTATCTATCTATATATCTATCCATCTATCTATATATCTGTATATATCGCGAAACCAGAGAGAGACACCCATATCAAATATAGAAAATACCACAATGAACCAGAAAGCCAGAAGACTGTGATTTATCGACCCGAAACTTTGACTTCAAAGCCAGCAGGAATGGTGAACTCAATATGACTCCTGACCTTATTGTAGGGTGAACTGGGGTAAGAGGCCCCACTCAACTTTGAACCCCCATAACTGCCACAATGCATATTTCAATATCCGTTTACACCAATGATCGTCCCGAGGAAAGTCGAACTATAACAACACAAGTATTTGACCGAAGTTGCTTTGGTAGACAGAAAAATAGCCAGAGTATAACATTTGAAAAGTATGCTTCTTACCGAAAAGCTTGGGCATGAAGTCAGCCGTGGCTCTTACCCCATTTATAACAGTTTTGTAAATGGATCTCGCATTAGTTATGATGACATCTTGAATTGAATGAAATATGATATTATGTAAGTATGTAAGTATGCTTCTTACCTAAAAGCTTGGGCAAGAAGTCAGCCGTGGCTCTTACCCTATTTATAACAGTTTGGTAAATGGATCTCGCATCAGTTGTGACGACATCTCGAATTGAACAGTGAAATATGATATTTTCATGATAATTTGACTTCAATCTTATCAGTTAGTTTGTCTATGTATGTAACATTTTAATAACTGTAATGTGGAAAAAACATATCGCCTGAAATGGTGTATAACGTTTGTACAGTTGAACGCCCATAGGGGAGAGGGCGCTTTTGCCTCAACGTGGGGGTGGGCCTTTCACCCCAAGGGAAGTTATGCTTATGATCAAGGAGGCGCGAATCAGTCATGTGAATAAGACGGAACTAACATTGAAAATCCTCAGTAATACAGATAATGCATCATCAAATGAACATACAAGCTAAATATGTTATTGCCTGAGACTGTTATGATTCATCATTAAACTCTAGGTGTTACAAGAGAAGCCTGTGAAAGTGATAATTTGCAATAACACTTTTCAGCAATTATCACGTGACCCCCCATTGTGTCGGGCATAACATTAGAGGTATTTTTGTTGATGCTGGTAGCAGGTATTTGTTATATTGTCCCATTCAGCCGTAAACATGGAGAGGCCTCTCACCCCCGGAGAGCCTCTTACCCCAGTCTGCCCTACTCATCATAAGAGAACAACGGCCCGAAATCTCAGCTTGATCAGGCCGAACATTCTGGACTTATCTTGCTTACAAGGATTTCAACTTTGACCTCAATTAGAAATTCCAGTAATCTACCGTATACTAACGTTGGGAGTCCGTTTTTCTACTTCGCCTGACTTCAGATGACTTTGAACCTGGGCCATGAACAGTAGGATTCTTCCTCTATATAATAACAACCAATAGGCGAAATAGGAAAATACTTGGTGCTTTCGTTCTTTAGTTATCGTGTTCACAAGAAGGTATCAATAAATTATACACACACATACACACACAACCGCACGCCTGCCGTGATCGCATAAATTCCTGTTGCCTTCAGCAAGGAATAAAATTGGACAAGGACGCCATTTCTAGAATCTTTGTCCCTAGCTGGAAGTTATGCAGCATTCCCCAAGCATTCGGAAAGCTCATCATGAAGTGGATGTGTTCAATTTCTCAGATGCTATTTAACAATCTTTGAGGGGTTTTCCATGAGTTAGACCAAACACGTTCCCTCAGTATCTCAGGAGACTAATTGAGCGTTCATTGCCCCTCATTTGAATAATGTGTTACCGGACAGGAACCACACAAGCTTTCGACACAGTGAATCACCATATTCTATTGCAAAAGTTGAAAAGTGTGGGATTGAATGAACAGTACGTTGAGTCATATCTCACTGAGTCATATCTCACTGAGTCATATCTCACTGAGTCATATTTCACTGACAGGACTCAAGTTGAAAATATCGATCATACTTTGTCAGAGACGAGGTCCATATCGTGTGGTGTCCCTCAAGGTTCCATACTCGGGCCTCTTCATTTTCTCATATATGTGAATGATATGCCGTCTGATATTCACCACTTCTAATAGGTGAAATGTTGAGCGTGGAGCTCAAATCAATCAGTGAATGGTTGCCTGAATTGTTTTATCTCTTCATCTGGGTAAAACTGCCAGTCTATTCTTTTTGCTTCTAAGAAACGCCTGCGGAGGGTCAATCATATAGAAGAAGTATCTTGTTTGGGGGAAGATATTCGGTCGTGTCATAATTTAACTTACTTGGGTGTTACATTAGACCAGTCGCTATCTGGTAATCATATTGTCAAGAAAGTCTTGCACAAGAGTTCGAGTAGACTCAAATTGCTATACCGGAATGCTAGGAATTTTGATACTGATATCGATAAGCTTCTTGTTTCGTCAGTAGTTCAATGCCACTCCGATTACGCTTGTTCCTCCGGGTATAGTGCCCTCAGCAAACAATGGAGAACAAGGTTGCAGGTGATGCGAAATTAAATGATGAGGTTCATATTTGGTGCCTCGCCAAGGTTCCACATTGGGTATTAGCAGTCTAAACTGGCTGGTATGTTTCCCGTAGATTACAGAGTGGCTGAGCTGAAATTGAACCACATGTATAACATCGTTTCTGATGTAGCCCCAGACTATTTGAAAGAACATGTTACCATGGTGAGAAATCACCATACTCATAATACCAGAGCAAGTATATCCGTTTTTTTTGTGGTTCCGAGGGTTGAAGGTTTTGATAAATGTAGTTTCCTCTACACGGCAATAAGCCAGTTCACGATTACATTCCACGCGTATGCAAATGATCTGTGTCGAAGGTCAAAGGGGGACGCGCGGAGACCGAGCGACTCATACAGTGTACAAATCAATGGAGACATCGTCCGTGTTGATGTAGGGCAATCTTTCGAAACTCCCCTGGAGAAAACTATAGCTCCTTTCACCACAAAACGTGACTAATATTTCCCCCTCAATTGAGAACAATAACATAGTCGAAGATTGGGTGAAATTTCGTGGCTATGGCAGTTCAAAAATTACCCTGTAACGGTAAGTCAATGTGTGTAATTTCGTCAGTACCCCCACGTTTCATTAGGTTTAGTCGCTGTGAGCATGCGCATTGATAACCGTGAACCTAGCTTATTTCCGAATGGAATGATTCACCCCTTCGAATCAAACAGTGTAGTACACTCGTTTCTTTCAAATATCAAGTTAGGAAATATCTGTGGGCTAAGCTTGCCCGTGGGTAATAGATGGTTTGGGAGCGAGGGGTTTGGGGGGTTTGTTTTTTCAGTCTTGTTTCTGGTTCGTTTGATTGTTCAATTGTTTTTATTAGTAAGGACCACATTGGAAATAAGTATACTTACTTTATGTGTTATTTATTTATGTGTTATGTGTTGGTAGCATCAATATGTGTACATGCATTTGTTATATGAGTTGGTACTGAATAAAATCGATCAATCTATCACACATATAGTAGATCCGAAAGTGTGGCGTCAGAAACATTGCCCGGTACCTGAACTGAACATCCATCTATTCATCTATCAGTCTATTGATCGGTTGAAAATTGATTCTAATTGCTACTCCTCCTCCATGCTTTGATGGATAATGATGAAACTTGATCGCAATGTTGATCAAGTGATGGGTTATCCAGTGTGTTGAGAAATTGAAGGACCAATGTCGTCTCGTGGGCCATAGTAATAACACCTCTTTCTTATATAGCGCTCATATAGGCTATATGGGTCATTTTGTGGAAGTATGCCAAATGCTTCTCAATCTAGAGTTATAATCTGATGATCATGAAAGTTGGTCATTATTATCAGATGCTACATAATTATAGAGTGTCCAGGGATTTAAGGTCCAAGGTCGCCGGGTGAGCTGTTTGGGGAATTTTGCTAAAATATGCCAAATTCTTCTCATTCTAGAGTTTGAATCTGATGATCATGGAAGTTAGTAGTTATTATCGGGTACCAATGCTACATCTGGGGTGTTCAGGGATTCCAGGTCCAAGGTCATGTGGTGGGCCTTTCGGGCATTTTGTGAAAACACACCAGATGCTTCTCCTATTAGAGTTCCGATCTGATGATCATGAAAGTTGATCATTATCATCGGGTACCAATCCTACATATAGGGTGTTCATGGATTTGAGGTTCAAGGCCATCTGTCGGAATTGAACGAAACTTTTAGTACCATACCTCGGAAAACAGGGATATTGTGCTCCACAGCAAATGCATGAATTGTCTAGTTGATAATGTAGGCAAATGTACTTGATGGTAGAATGACGGTATGGATTCAATTCTACTGGATCAATATTAAGACACTACCAAGCTCATACTCGGTTTGTGTAATCATTATGAGGAGTACATGATCCTCATTGTTCTTGGGGTAAGATCAGAGGTCATCTGAGGTCAACAGAGATCGAAGTCTGAAAATCTTGTTATCACCATACATCTGGAATGCTTTGTTTGAGCAGACAATTACATGAACCCTATTTTGATGTGGGTTAAAAGTCAAAGTCTGAAGACTTTGTGAACACGTTAACCAGTAGACGAAGAGGAGCAGGGACTTCATAATTGGTATGTAGGTTAGGCATATAGAGTACATGATCCCTATTGTTCTGGGATTGGTCCAAGGTCATTTGGGGTCAACAGAGAGTAAAGTCCGAACACCTTGTAAATGCTATAACTAGTAAAAGAAAGGTGCAGATACCTCATATTTGGTTTGTAGGTTGACTATATAGAGTACATGATTCCTATTAGGGTCTGTTCTAAGGTTATCTGAGGTCTGAAATCCTTGTTTACAAATTAGACACTGAACGGAAAGGTGCAGAGACTTCTACTTTGTATCCATATTCTTGATCCATATTTGAAGGGACGTGAAGAAGAGTACTACAATACATATTGAACAATCTTCGAATGAGGCAAATTCATTAAACAATACCCAATTGCCTGAATTGGTAGCCTATGTGTTATATCTTTTGGAACGTCCACTACCTTGTTTTCGCAATATGACAGTTATATAGGAACTGATGGGTCATACAAAATATTCACAGTAATATGTAATATTTGAGTACTAAGCTATAGTTTGTTCACCACTATCAGTGGTGTAATAGATGACACCACGGTAGGATTCATTTGTCAAGTCGACGATCTGAATTGGTTCCCATTGTCCATTGGTTGTGGCGAGGGCCACCTTTATATTGGCAATGAAAATAGTTTCGCTAATATAATCAAAATGGCCGCTTGGTGGGGGTCCAATGGAACAAAAGGTTATTCCCCAAACGATAACGTTGTTCAGAATGTAATGAAGAAGCGACAAAAAAATATTCGAAAACCCCCAAGTTGGCCGCCATAGGGGGCGAGGCTTAACTAAGAGGCCCTATTCCCTGCCACTGGTACATACCGGGATCCATCCCTCATTATATAGTCCAAACAAGTCCTCCCGGATGCTATAGGAGCTTAACTTTTCGATAAAATAAACTGACTCTCATCGTTCAAAGTCGATCCAAACATTAATAGTTTCTAGTATAGCTAAAGCTAAATCTGTGACCTGAGAAAAGTATTTCAAAGAAAAGCTTTTCAACAATCAACGCCCCACTTTACCGAATCACGGTGAGAAAACAGACGTCTTAAGCTGTATATCTTGAATAAACGGGTCACAAGTGGCTTCGTTTTCTCGCTTTTCTTGTAAGTAGGGTATTTGGTGAAGCTATATATTATTAGGAGAGTTACCTGGAGAGCTCGTAGGAAGACCTTCAACTGGAGGGCAAAACAGCACTCGACGCACTTCCGTAATGTATGTAGAGTAGACACAATATCCATCTACATTTTCTATAGTAGAAACACTGACTCAAGATACCGCATTACAAAACATGGATGATTGTTTATTCCTTCAAATGAATGAGAATCCTGACCATAAAAAGGACTTGATTACTAGGCTAGGGAGATACGATTCCAGTATATGTGGTCAGTACACGTCTTTTCCCAATTTTTTACTCCGTCAAGAAGCCTGAACTGAAGTATGGTGAGAGATCACATAGCATAAACCAAGTAGCAATCACTCTGGCTCAAATTCCATGTTAGCATTAGAAGATATTAGGTATAAACTATCATGCCCGGAGCTCGTTCGGTTTATCGTGGATAACCATACGTACTCAATTGTAATACGAATTGCCATATACCCACATATTTGTACGATGACAAATACTGACCTTCAGTATTTCTAGAAGCGGAAGCCATATATGATGCGCTGTCTTTAACATCGGCAAGTGTTCCTTTAATTTTCGGGAAATGTGTAATTTTAAAATTAGGGTGTTCATTATAATTTATACGAAATTTGTCATCATTGGACGAGAAGTGATGCCTGCTCAAAGCAAAAATCGGAGCTATTGAATCATCAATCAGAATTAGCTCGACTATACATGCTGTCTTGTAGATTTACACATGTATAATACAAAAAAACGTCATCATTGTAACACAGAATAATTATGCCCTGGTGTGAAGTGATATATTACAAGTATAAGTTTGAAGGTACGTGTCTTGTATTCAGCATATTTTCAGAAAAATAATATTTCAACTCTATCCATATGTGGGCATATCTGTTTGTTATCGGTTGTCCTGGTACATCATGATTTATATGGAGTGTTTAGCCCAAATTTATAAATATCGAGTATCAAGGAATTTATTGTACGTGTTTCGGAAGGATTATTTTGTATAGAATACTTTTTTCTTTTCTATTATTGTTCGAAGTAATGAAAAGAACGCCGTTCCAATATCCATGGCGTCATTCAAATGACGTGTAAATGTCATTTATTCAATCTGATTCGAACCGGTAATCTTATTACCGTCCAGTTTCAGCGCCTAGAAACCATTTTTGTATATTGCGCTATGGGATATTAGGTGATGAAGATATTATTATTATTATTATTTTTAAGCTCGCTGAATTTCTGCTATTCCTAAAAAAAATACCGATAGTATATTGCTCCACTTGTTGGCAAGTACACACAGAGAATGAGTTTAGCTAATAGTATGCACCATGGTACATTCAATGCCTCTTTTACTAATTTAGTAGAAATAATGTACAAAACGAACTGAAATTCTCAAGACTCATGTCTCTTCGTCAGCAGCGAATGTGAAACTGCTCGGAAAGAGCACGCACGTGATTGATGAACCGTGCAGAGATACGATCCTATTAATCTAGTAAAGTAGTCATGATCGCTCAGAAAAAATAATGCCCTTCCTTCCACATGTTATTTCAATGTTGCGTATATTGGCTCCAGCTCCTCGACTTCCCTCCTGGCAGTAGATCGGAATGTAGAATTGCCCTTAACGATGCAAACCCGTAAATCGGGATCGGGAAATTTCAAGACCTCTCACCAGTTGCTTAAACTGTTAAACAGCCTGACAGAATTTGTTTGTTCAGGAAACAAAAGTGACCTTTAATTAACCCGAGAATTCAATCACTTACAGCCAGTTTCCTTTCAGCCTCAGAACACTGCTTGGAAGTATTCAAGGATGAACAAAAATAAACGCGGACATCTTTTCTTAATTACCTCGATGTATATTTTGGCCATTCAACTTGAATGACGTATTGCGATTGTGGTACCCAGCATGCATAATTTTGCATTTTTCAGCATTGAAGAATATTTGTAACGTTATTGTGAATATATTCTTTGAAGGCGCATCACAGGTTGAAACATCTCAACGCGTCGTACAATAAAACAACTGCGAGCAAAGAGGAAAGTTCCCATGAAAGTTAGAACATGTGAAACTCTCTGATACAAAAGATAAACGATACGATATCGAAATAGTCCGGCTGCTGGAGGTACCCCGCAAACTACGGCAGGGATCACGCCGATTCAGAAGTTTCTCAAGTATTCCGGTGCAACACATGGTCTCGCCACACTTAGGTACAGGGCCACTACCTAAGAATTTGAATTAGGAATGAACGATTTCAGTTTCGTCGTCATTCAGGGCGAACATATTATCTCTCATCCAGCAGCGGATCTCCTCCGCACTCTTCCCATATGACTGTGGAAAAAAGAAGATAGTAAATATATGCATCTGTGACTATCACTCCGAACATCCTGGAGACGATGAAGACATTCTTGAAGAGCACTCTGTTTGATAAGTATTAACTGGCTCCATTCAGAGGAGCGCATTTGAAAAGTGTCTTGGCACTGGATACATGTGCTTTAAAAATTACATTCATTATTATGATTGAACGTTTACGTACATTTGGGTGTTGCCAGTCGGAAGACCATTTGGAAATGATATCTAGATCTCGTTGAACAATGCAACATCATTATTCGAAACAACCAACCGATAGTGAATGCCTCTGTTACTATCACTCCGAACAACCTGGAGACGATGAAAAAAGTATTGAAGAGCACTCCGTTTGAAAAGTATTAACTGGCTCCATTCAGGGGAGCGCATTTGAAAAGTGTCTTGGCCCTGGAAACATGCGCATTAAAAATTACAATCATTATTAAAATTGAACGTTAGGTACATTTGGGTGTTGCCAGTCGGATGACCATTTGGAGATTATGTCTAGATCCCGTTGAACCATGCAACATCATTGTTCGAAACAACCAACCTATATAACTAATAACCAAGTAGACGAACGGAACGCCCATTTGGAACAACACGTCGTTCCCTATTGTGAACGACACTCATGAATCCACTTGAAAACATTGTCATTGATGTCGAAACTCTCCAATTTGAGCAAGAGACGATTGTGAGGCACCTTATCGAAAGTTCTCCGAAAGTCTAGGAATATGTTATCAGCAACATTGCCATTGTCAACAGCACGAGGGACATCTCATCGGGATTATATTCGGTACAATATCTGTCCGATTTTGATTCATCATATTCGATGTATACTATGTCAGGAACTCATGTTCAATTGAATGTCAAAAGATTACATGCTATCTTAGCGTGCTTAGATAAACACTCCTGACATTTCGAAATAACCGAACAATAATAATGACTGTTGCGGACATTAGGCACATTTGATAAAACCTGGGTAAATATGCACTCTACTTACAGTGTGATTTGTGAAAAACAAACAATGCAAGATAAAACACGCAGATGTGAGTAGCATGTTATTCGTCAGAAATATTAATATGCGATCTATTCGAATTGAAACTGTATGCATGGTATATATTAAGTTCGGTATTGGGCATCTCATAGGTCTCAGATCACATATTTGACTATCAGAGCAATTCCGCATTAGTGTTGAAGGCGTCAGGCAAACTGACTGTATTCCTCAGTAAACCTCAATTAATCTAAATATGGCTTACAGTGTGTATTGTGACTGTTCATTTCGTACGTTGCAAGAAGTTTACTCATGATAACAATTTGCAACAAACTGGTAAAAACATCTATTGGCCATTTCGAATATAGACTTTTTTTTAAAGGAGGGGCAATCGTTTGGGTCTTGAACGGAGTATTAGGATATGCAAAGCAATAACTTGTTTTTAATCCGCCGATAGTTTCATTTTTTAATGAACACGGATCTCTGAGATTAGACAGTAATGCTCGCTGCTGACTTTTTTTCCGCGGATTGAAGGAGAAAATCACAATTTCAGCATTTCAATCAATAATGGATAAGCTCTATTACCAAGAATTACAATGTTATATATCGCGGAGGTTTCAGACTAAATACATATCTATTGTTTGACTTTTGGTCCAGACTGAACAAAATACCAACCACATTCTCTGTTATTTTATAATAATAATAATAATAATAATAATAATAATAATAATAA
The DNA here is from genome assembly GCA_032360705.1 of Eupentacta quinquesemita. NCBI lineage: Eukaryota > Metazoa > Echinodermata > Holothuroidea > Dendrochirotida > Sclerodactylidae > Eupentacta > Eupentacta quinquesemita. The sequence goes on from JAUOBX010111052.1 coordinate 18,835, forward strand.
TAATAATAATAATAATAATATATATAATAGATATATTCCGTGTTTTATGAATAGTCTCAAGTGCACCTGGGTGAAGCGCTATTGTAGTAATGGTGACGGCATTTGGAAAGTTTTTTCGATCACAGTTTGAAGTCCGTCGGAAACCATTACTTCTTTCGCTGTAAT
>JAUOBX010111053.1:0-12713 GCA_032360705.1 Eupentacta quinquesemita
TACAATGACTCATGAACAAAGAGGTGCATAGACTTCCTACTTCCTGCTGGCTGTACATGGGCCCTATTGTTTGGGGGCATAGACTTCACCCTTGAGTCTGTAGACTGCTCATATGGGTACGTAATTGTTAACTATTGTTATTTAGTTTGGAAATCGGAATCGCTACGCATCGCTGCATTCTTGTTGAAGAACAATTGTCTGGGTCAATTTGACCGCGGCACCTGATAGGTGGGAATCCGACCTATTGACTGGGTCAAATTTTTGTCAAATTTCGATCCATCTTTTTGTACAGTGCACAAAGAGTATCGCGCGCAACACTCGATAGCAGTGGAAACAGTTTCATCGCGTGCAGTGTGGACAGTCCTGAGAAATTACATAACATCAACAATTGTTCATCCCGGCGCGATGCGATTCAGCGCGTGAAGTTTGGACGAGTCCTCATTAACATCATGTTTACACATGATAACTAGCATAAACCAGAGTATTGTGTTGAATTTTACCCCTTTCCTCGCTTGTTATTTGTTTCACAGCATCAATGAATAACTGTTCGAAAAAACACGTTTCTATTTAGGGAATGAATGAGAGGATATGAGGTCATTTATTCCATTTGAAACCGATGATGACGTCTCATATTGGTGGACGACCCTTTATAACAACTCCAAAGACGTTAAAAAAGTATATTTTTCTCAGTTTTTCACAGTCACTGGATACTTCTCCCTAACTGGGTGGAGGACGTCACAATGCTCAAGTTTCAAACAACAACTTTTGAGTCGCTAACATTTTTTAGCTACGACCACAACGTACAGTTAAAACAGACAAACAGCTAACTTCGTTCAACAGGATTTCTTGTCTGATGACATCGATTCTCAAACGCCATTTAATGTTTTGAATTCTGGAGTTCAGATTTCGATATTTAGAACACCCGGTGCTGTATGTAATTGCTGGATCTGTCGCTAACTTCTGTTTGTTTACAACAGCGCGACGGACCAACTGCCTCGGCCAGGGCTTTCCAACTAGTTCAGCGCCGGAAATGATACTAAAATTATCTCAGGAGTCCCAGATAGTGAATACCGACTTGTTGGATTCATGAGAAATCATGTAATTTAATAGTCGTTCCCGTAGGATCAGAATCCTTCGTGGATTTCAGAAGAAGCTGAACGTAGGCTAACGTTAACGTTAGGCCTAATACTAAAGCTAGCCTAAAGCTAGTTAGGGTTTTCACACCAGATGTTGTAAATAACACTGTACTGTAGGCTGAACGGATGCCGGTGCGCCAAAAGTTGAATGTGGTTGAAATGTTACATTCACGTTAAGTGTTACAGCAACAATATGCATGATCCGTGGTTTGGTATAGCACGGTAGGCCCACTGGTGGAAGGCTAGCACAGTAGCACTAGTATTGTAAGTGTACCGCGAGTCGCGATCGATCGGTACCGCAAATCAGTCAGTGCGTGTAGAATAAGAATGAGCGAATCGTCTGAGTTCTTAATGTTTTAAATATAAACAGTGTTGCCCCATTTATTCCGAAACAATAAATTTTCGATGAGTGAAAATTTATATCCTGGCTATTTTTCGAGAAGTTATCGATGGTTCAAGTTGTTTCAAACAGACCAGAACAGAACTGTTCTAGAATCCACTACGAAAACAATTTTGACTTCTATAAGTAGAATTCCAGAGACAGATAAATATCCTCTATTATAAAGTTGCATTCATTTAATATTCATGGGAAAAATAGTGAGATGGAGCAAAATGACCGACTTGATGTACCACCTTACCAGAATCTGATCGAAATGAGTCATTGGAATCATTGCAGATTTCTCAATATGTTGATTCTGATTCACTCTCGTTTGTACTCTCGTACTTGCAGTACCACCATGCTACTGGTGCTGTGTTTGCTGTGTGTGTTTTGTCAGTTTCAAACTGACTCATTGTCAACATCATGCTACATCACCATGACAACCATTGTTTATACTGATATTGTGTGCAGACTACTAATAGTAAACGATGTCGATACATTGCCCAAACAATCAAAGGGGAAATTCTCCTGAATTGGGAATATGCAAACAATGGTACCATCTGGTGCGATTCGAAACTGGTCTCGAATGAACTTTCAAGTCAGCACAACCAATCAGATGGCAGGGAACTGATTAGGTGATTACCTAATCCCGGATTCGAATCTACAACATGGCACATGTTAATTATTCACTAATTGAGGCCTACCCGGAAAATTCGGAAGGAATCTCACAGTTTGACCAGTTCCATCCACCTATCTCGTTTGGGAGATGAGTTTGGCATCCACGACACGCCCTCGATTTTGTTTCAATCTCACCTATCTAATCACCGAGTATCGTGTAAAAACAATTCTGTAATGTGTAGTAATAGGTTATCACCTTTGTCAATTTCGAGTTTTCAGACAATATTAGGAGATTTACCCTTTTTTCCGTGAGAGAATATCAGTTAGCACCTATTATTTGATAATGCATACATTGGCAATATTTAGATGGTATATAATGCGATGACTTACAAAAAGTTAAGTTTCCTCGTGTATTGTAGTAGGTCTTCCGGAATACTGGTGTGATTGTTTCCCGAGAGGTCACTGCAAAAAGATGGCAATTACAGCAATGCAAGTATCATTTTTTTAAATAAAGTAACGTTAGAAAGAACAGAAGAGAGTATAGATAAACCTTACAATGCAAGGTGGCTGTCGGATAGAGTTACATATACGAATGGCAACCAAGACCTGGCTGGTACCTGGATGATGTAACGCTACAAATACATTCGAAAGTACACAAGTTACATACAGCTAAGGAACATTCGATGGCAACAATTATGAAAGTCAGTTGGATGTCAAGTGAAATAACTCATGAACAGTCTTGAATCGAAATTATACTTGAAACATCTATATTCATTATGTATTGTGATTGTTTCTGAAGCAATAGCCTGAACTCTCATTGCTAGAAATTCATGTTTTCCAAGATCAAATCTCACATGACAAACCTTAGAGTCTGAGCAGCCTCTAATTAAACCGGTGTCAACGAAATAAAGGAACGGCAATATTCCTACCCTCACCACTCTACTTCACAAACACGGAATCACTACATGTCGGTTGTTTAATCCTTTGCATATTGTATTGTCTTGAAATTACCTTTGGCTCCACGTGTATATATGTATAGCGTGTATCTAGTGCATGCAGTATATGTATTCATAATGTATATAATGATCCTAACAATAGAGTCAACTGTACCAGAGGTTTCAGCAAAGTACTTGAAATGCTCTTGAGTTGATTCACGAATAACTAGCTGGAACAACGAGGGGGAATACTATTTCTCCAATATAGTTGAAATATCCAATGCCTGATGGCATTGAAGTGTAGCCATAAAAGTATGTAACTCAAGTAGCCTATATAACAACGCATAGTGAATGTATGCCAAATTTGACGTTCGCAATAAATGTGACATTCGCTACAAATTTGACATTTGGTAAGCCCAGCCGAAGCTCACTATTCACTCAGCTTTGACCACAAAAGATACACTGATATGATAACTTTGGGGACATCAACTCATCAGTTCTTAACAAATTGCGTGTATCAAATCAGTGTTGGTGAAGCTGGAAGCTGAACTGCATGTTGTTCTGCACCTGTGGCATCCGGAGTTAGATGTAGGAATAATTATAAAGAGAATGACATTGAGGTATCAACTGCAACAGTCTAGACTTTGAATCTACCATGATAACGGACTCTCATGAAATGCCAAAAATGACCATTTTTGACACTCTACTGACTCAAAGTACTACGATGGATATGGCGGGAGGTGAGTGTGTGTGCAGAATAACAGGAAATCATGTAGCTGTATTCACCCAATTAGCATGGAGAATTCTATGAAATAACAGAGAAACAATTCAGAATATCAAATAGGCTGCTCTTATGGGCTTCAATCGCGCTGCCTATCAACGCTTTGGGATATGATTAACAATATTGCTCCTCCTAATTTTAAAATGCGCGACTGTTGTCCTGGAGCATCACTAGTTGTGATATTGTAAGTATATAACTCACAGCAACGTTAGAGATGATAAATATTGAAATTCGTCGTTCCGTATCTCCGTCAGTCGATTTTCATTAAGATACCTGAAGCAAGAAAAATGTTATGTAACTGATGTTGGCTCTGTTTCAAAGTCATTTGAGATTTGACCCAACACAGGTCCAAACATTGGATACATTGTAAACATCATCAATTGACAAGAAAAACTCCGATCAGTGGAGAGTCTGAGTCATACGTTTCCACTAACGTCAAATTCTTGTAAACAGAACAAATGTTGAGCATACATGTAAATGATATATTACGTTAAAGGACCTCAAAATCCTTTGAAATAACGTCTGGGAACTGTTGAGAACGAAGGTGTAGAGCTGTCCTATGTATACATGGTTGGAAGTTTGATGATACATATTGGTAAATAGATGATAATCTGACTGTACCCAATTTAGAGCTATGACGCAACAAAATTATGAGTATGATTCCTCAGGATGTGTTCCCTCCTGCTAGGTTTCATAAGTTTCAAAGAAAGGATGACTATGCTGGATCATTTTTCCTTCTTCCTCAGTCTCTTGTGTAAGGAGGTTGCAATACAATATAATGTAGGTAATTCAGAACTCGCTATTCCTCGCGTTGTTCCTCTTCTGTTGATGTCGCACGACATTGGTCATGCATGTTCGCGCAGAGAACTGACATAATTATGTAGGTGTCTCCGGGCGTACCACATGTGCTGACTATCATGCTCCGTTGCGCTCATGCCACATGGGCCTCTGTTACGTATCGACGAAGAAGAAGAAGAAGAAGAAGAAGAAGAAGAAGAAGAAGAAGAAGAAGAAGAAGAAGAAGTGGAAGAGTAAGAGGAATAATCAAAATGTTGTCGTTCATCTGAGTGTTGTTATGTTGCAGACAAGCTTATGGTCCAACCTATGTAAAGCCCAGCAGCAGTGAAGATCCAAATAATGACCTATCGTGATTCGTGAACCTTGAGTCTTAGTGGGAAAAGGGAGTTAATTATACACGGACGGTAACTTGCAAATTGCCCTTCCCTCATTGTATACGATGTCTGTACAGTATTATTATCGTAGAAAGAATATTATTGTATAACCTAGGACCTCTTAAAATGTATTAAATGTTCAAATTGGTCAGCCCTGTTGAATGTTACACCTCTGCTTGTTATGCGACTAATTGTAATATGAGATACGGTCTAAGTGTACTTGGTCATCGTCGTCGGCATACACGTATTATCATTCGAAGACCTTTAAATTCTCACAGGTAATAGGATCATAAATGACATACAAACTCACAGGATGTTAAGTTTTGATAATGATTCTTGGCGAAGAAACCCGAGACTGCTGATTTTGTTTCCTTGTAAGATCCTGGGGAATAAATAGAGAATGCATAAATGTTCATGTTACTGTAGTATATCTTATTGACAATATTCCTCACTGGATAGCGAGCATACTCACCATCGAATATAAGGACTAATCCCAAGACATTCGATACGAGAGATACATGATAGCTTATGTGGATTTTCCTTAATAATCTGATCATAGCTTTTGGATCACAAGTTGACCACAGTGCTTCAATTGTTACTGAGAAAAATTGATATAATTGATATAGTCATTCATCAGCAGTTATAGTGAACCAGTAACATTAGGATAGGGGCGTCCCTGTCGTCGACGTTCCTGAAGAGATTTCGTCGCACCTTGATGAGGGCAGTTTCCGTACCATGTGAACTGGATTTTACGCTCGAACAGACTTTTGAAAGCTACTTTCTACATGATCATTGAGAAGAAAGACAGGTTATTAGTTGGTCAGTAGTGTTGAAGCACGTCATGGTGGAGTGGTGGATACTGAATGAGTGGGTTGATGAAACAACTTTTAGAGCATCGAGAACGAGATCGATGCATTAATGATTCTGACCGTCAGAGGGAATATTGTGAATATTGTGAGGCTTTCCGTCATCTATAATGGCAGAGGATTGAGAGTACACGAAAAAAGATTACTGAGTGTAAAGGAATTGAACTCATTTATAATTTTCGTAAAATAAACGCTTTCGTTTTTGATTCCTTGACGAAGGAATCTATGCAGTCATGACAGTATGTATGTGTGTGTATGTGACGCCTGGCTTGTTAACACAATAACTCGAACCCACCTGAATGAATCAAACTCATACTTGGTATGTGTGTTCTCCACGAGGAGTACATGATCCCTATCATTTGGGGGCCAGGTCTGAGGTCATCTGAGGTCAAAGTATGAAAATCTTGTTAACAACATAAGTCCAAAATGGTCATTCTGAGCAGGCAATCACAAGAACCCCATTGTGTTGTGGTATATGGGTGTCCATGGAAAGTACATGATCTCTATTGTTGAGGCCATCATAGGTCATTGGAGTCAAGGAAACATTAAGCTTTTTGGCTTTCTGGTTTGATAATTTTGCGATAAACACATAGCAGGCTTGTGATCCACTAAATTATTGAACAAATATATATTCAATGTTTTCTCAGGAACAATGCTAAAGCATCGAATTTTCTGGTTTGTCTGTAGTTACCAGTACCTACCAGTTTCCACTTACCGGGGGTAAGAAAATGGTTTATTAGGTTTCCCTGCAATGCGTGGTTCGAAATTCATTGTTTGATGGGACAAACATTCAGATAGTTTGTAGAAAGCTTAGAGTGAAGGAATGAAATGAACTACGATAAGATTTCCCACCGGTTCCCGTTTTTTATGTTCACTGTTTCATATACAATTACATATACACAGAGGCACAGGCACTGCGATGACGTTTGACTTCGACCTGGATACCTGTTTGTACACTCCAAACTATACTAAAACATTAGACTTGAGGATTCCAATATCATGTCCGGAACCCGTTTCATTATCGGACGTGTTTATTATAGACATAGTTGATTTACCATTGGCCCGAGGTGTCCATTAACTAAGATATTAGCTTATGTGAATACTTACAGACGTTGTAGGCCTGTCGTATTAGAGAACAAACCCACCGGTACACTTTTGAGTATATTGTTACTGAGTACGCTGTGAAATGAGGAATATGCAATTATTTTACGGATAATTGATTATTGTGTATGAAAGCAGATAATAACCCCCAGTGTAGGCAGGGACGTTCTTGCAATACATGTGATATTGTTCCTGCGACGACGGGAGACCAAATACCGGTACCTTTACAATAGTAACAATAAAATCGTAACTGTCAATTTTCAATAATAATAGAGCAAAGGAATAATATTATTGTATCATTTATAATAATAGAGCAAAGGAAAAGGAATTAGAACTTTCACAGAAGGTAATATTTTAGTTATACTCTTCTTCATATCTGAATTACACACAAAAATACATATTTCTGGAAATATTTTACCGGTAGGTGAAAAATGCCTCGCTAAATGCCACCATCTTGCATGGGGCCTCTCCAGGGTTGGGACAAATGTCAAAATACCTCACCCCCAGGATGGCGATCACTATTACTAACAAGAACCCAACGATGCGTAGTGTTTCCATGCCTTCTCTGTATAACTTTTCCAATGCAAAGACGATTTCCAACTCTACAAATGACCTCGGATCAGACTGAGAAAAAATAGGAACCATGCACTTCATTAGACAAACCTACATACCAAGTATGAAGTCTCTGCACCTTTTCGTTAATTATCCAGAGTAACTACAGAGTTATTGGACTTTGACCTCAATTGACCCCATGTGATCTCGGACCGGGCCTCAAACCAATAGGTATAATGTACTCCATATGACAAGCATCATACCAGATATGGAGTCTCTGCACCTTTTCTTTCACTAGTTTTTGTGTTCACAAGGTTTTCAGGTTTGACTTCTGTTGACCCCAGATGCCTTGGACCGGACTAAAACAATAGGAACATTTACCTCATATGACCAACCTACATATCAAGTATGAATTCTCTGCACTTCTTTATTCACTAGTTATTCCGTTCACAAGCTTTTCAGACTTTGACCCCTGTCAAACCCAGATGGCCTTGGATTGAACCCCAAAACAAAAAGGATCATGTACTTCATATGACCAACCTACATACGAGGCATGAAGTCTCTACATCTTCTCATTCACTAGTTATCGTGTTAACAAGGTTCTCAGATTACGACCTATGCTGACCCTGGATGACTTTGAACCGAACCCCCAAACAAAACGGATCATGTACTTCATATGTCCAACCCACATGTCAAGTATGAAGTCTCTGCACCTTCTCGTTCACTAGTTATCGTGTTCATAAGGGAAGTAATACACACACACACACACATACACATACAATACTGACAAACGCCGCATTAACGGGTACCGGTCACGTACTTGTTAGTGCGGAGGACGATCGGCATCCCCGAAGGAGACCGCGGCGTGGCACCAGGACGGGCGCCCAGCTGGGGTTGGCCACACAGTGGGCAGCGGAGTGTGACGTGCTAGCTCTTTATAAGCGATGCTCGCGGAAGCCCACTGCCAAGTTTCGAGGTGACTGTGGAGCTGGAGGGGCGGCAGGGTTAAGCTCGCTGGTACGTGGTAAGTTAGTCGTGGTGCGTGCAGGCACTCTCAATTCAGTCAGCTTACACAAGTGCGTACATGGCACTCTCAATTCCGTCAGCTTACACAAGTGCGTACATGGCATACTGACAAACGACGCATTAAGGGGTACTGGTCAGGTACTTGTTAGTGCGAAGGCCGATCGGCAACCCCGAGGGAGACCGCGGCGTGGCAGCAGGACGTTAGCCACCCAGTGAGCAGCGGAGCGTGACGTGCTAGCTCTTTATAAGCGTTGCTCCCGGAAGCATACTGCCAAGTTTCGAGGAGACTGTGGAGCTGGAGGGGCAGCGAGCCAAGCTCGCTGGTACGTGGTAAGGTAGTCGTGGTGCGTATATGCATACGCCAGCACCATCACATAGATTGCGTTCGTCTCCGGTGAGGAATAAAACATGACCAAAAGATGCCTACATTAGATACACTAGATCAAGTGAGAATGATCGTGTTAACAAGCTAACACTCTTCTCCAGACTCTGACCTCTGTTGACCTCAGACGACCTTTGAACTGAACCCGAAACAATAGTGATCACGTACTCATTACAATGGCAATAGGCTCCGCGTCCTGATGTAGAAATGTTCCATTAGTACATGGGACGATATATTACTACAGTTTGTCAACACGCTCCACTCTATCAAATATGACTGTTCCATTATTGTATGAGTATTTCTATATAACCTTTTGATAGTAACAACATCTTCACGAATGTCTGTTTCTTCTTCAAATTGACTCCTAATCTTCACCATCATCGATAGGGTTCCTGTACTCACAACGAGGAAGCTACATACTGAATTCCATGATCAGATGATGATTTCATGATCTGATCAGGCATTCTGGAGTTATCGTGTTCACAGGGATGTACTCATCATGGAGAACCTGCCTACCAAGTACGTATAAGCTTCTTCCAATCAGATAGGGTGAACTTATCGTGTTTACAAGCCAAAATTGATCAAAACTTTCCACAATTTCCAAATCCCCTTCCCCCCCAAAATACTCCCGATCTACACCAAAGACCATATGACTTCTGTACTCCCCATGAGAAAGCTGAACACCAAATTTCAGCTCGCTCAGGACAAGCATTCTGCCAGATTTTGACCTCTAGTGACCTCTAACCTGGCTCCAATACCACAGGATTCATGTACTCATCATGGGGAGCATGCCTTCCAAGTATGAGCTTCATTCGTTCGGATTGGATGGACTCATCCTGTTTACAAGCCAGAATCGACGGAAATTGAAAAAAATACAAATTCCCCCATTTGCCCCCAAAATGACCTCGATCTATACCAAAAACAATTGGGTTTCTGTGCTCCCTATAAGGAAGCCACACACTAAACTTCAGCTCGAGCATTCTGAACTCATCGTGTTTAAAAGGATTTCTGACGTTGACCTCTAGTGACCTCAGATGACCACAGACCAGACCCCAAAGCAATAGTGTTTATGTTCTCATCATACATATTAACAGTTTCATCTATTCAGGTGGGGTGGCCAAAATTAGCCGGAATATCAAATTTTCTATTCTTCCCCGAAAATGACTCCCCATCTACACCACAATCAATATGGTTCCTGTACACCTATAAGAAAGGCACGCAGCGAATTTCAGCATAATCAGGCCGAGTATTCTGAACTCATAGTGTTTAAAAAGATATCAGACTTTGACCCCAAGTGACCTCAGATCACCTCGGACCTGACCCCAAAACAATAGGGATCATGTACTCATCATGGGAACACACAAACCAAGTATGAGTTCCATACATCCAGGCTGGGTTAAGTTATCATGTTTACAAGCCAGGCGTCACATACACACACACACACAGACGTCGTCAAATAATAAACAAGAACGCAACGATGCGTGGTGATTCCATGCCACTTTTTTTCTCAAACCAGTCGAACACAATTTGTGTAACAATTTGAGATTCCATTCATTTCCGTTGTAGGTTGATATATCAGCTGAGTAGCCTACTATCTCAGCTAAGCGGGTAGGCACGTACCGTACATGATAAGTTTTCATATGATTGTAGGAAAACCACATCTCATATTTGATTATATTTAATTCAGTGTAGCATTTCTCCAGTGTGCCTCCAACCATGGGCGTCTGCATATATTTTCACATTTTAATAGAACAAACCATACCAAGTATGAAGTCTTTGCACTTTTTCGGTCACTGGTAATCATGTTTACAATTTTTTCTAGACTTTGACAAGACCAATAGGGATATGTACTCCATATGTTCACCCGATGATACACACCAAGTGTATGACTCTGCTGACCCCAAATGACCTTGAACCAAACCCTGAGCAACAGGGATTATGTAATCCATTTGGCCGATCTACATACCAAGTATGGAGTCTCTGCACTCTTCCGATCACTAGTTATCGTGTTCACAACGTTTCTAGAATTAGATCTTTGTTGACCCCAGATGACCTTGGACCTAACCCCAGAACAATATGGATCATGAACGCCATATGGTCAACCTAAATACGGAGTATGAAGTCTCTGCACCTTCTTGCTTGTTATCGTGAATACAAGGTTTTCAGACTTTGACCTCTGTTGACCCCAACTGACCTTGAACTGGACCCAGCAAAAATAGGAATCATGTTGTGTATACGAGGTTTTCGGACTTCAATCTCTGTTGATTCAAGATGACCTTGGACCAAACCGCATGAAAATGGGGACCATGTGTTCCATATGGCCAACCTACATATCAAATATGAGGTCTCTGCACCTTTTCGTTCACTAGTTATCTTGTTTACAGGGTTTTCAGACGTTGACCTCTGTTGACCCCAGATGACCTTGGATCAGACCCCAAAACAATCAGGATAATGTACTCAATATAGCCAACTCACATACCAAGTATGAAATTTCCTCACCTTTCCGATCACTACTTATTGTGTTTACAAGGTTTTCACACTTCGACTTCTGTTGATCCCAGATGACATTGGACCAAACTCCAAAACAATAGGGATCATGTACTTTGTATGGCCAACCTACATACCACGTATGAAGTTTATGCACTCTCTCGTTCACTAGTTATCGTGTTTACAAGAGGCGTAGCATACACACAAACACACACACACACGCACACACACATACCCACGCCCGCACCATCGCATAGATTCCTTTTGCCTTCGACACGGAATAAAAAAACAGGACCACCTGTAAGATGTATCCACAAATGGCGCTGGGATAAATATGTAACCAAATTACATACATTGTGAGTGACTATTTCGAAATTTAGGCAACGGACGACTGAGCGATTTCGAACCGATATTGACAATCGACAATTTTGGAAGATATTATGTATCAACTCATGAGGGTGATGAGTCATTGACTACATATTTTGAGATATCATTCATGGGTTTCCATACTGTCGTACTCACTGCTAGTTGATCAACCTCTGTCTGCTGTTATAAGGCCAGGAGTGGACGATGATAGTGTGTACTAGCAGTATGCAATGGAGGTTCGCGAAAGAACTGTGAAGATTACCTCATTGAGAGCAGTATCATCATTTTGAATAGTGAGGACTGGGTGAGGGTTGTCAATGGACAGGTGAGTGTTGAGACCAAAAATGCAGAATGCAGAATCACACATCTCAATGATATATATAACGATACTAATTCCACAGTGGCGTTAACGTATTTCGTATAGAAAACGGACAGAGGAGTCATTGTTTATACTTACACGCCGCAATTACGAGGATCTGCACGAACCATCCTCTATTCTTCCTGGTAGGCCGGAAAATGGTGTAGAGCCCGGCCTGAGTAGTTTCGGTGAGTTTCAGGCGAGGCCCCATGTTCACATTTCGGCGTTTATTCTTACACCACACTATCTTGTTACAGCCAGGGGTGTATCTAACGCCAATGTTCTCCGGGCAGGGAAGGTCAGTACCACCCGGCTCTCCTGGGTATATGGTGACGGTGTACACCCCATCCGTATTCAACCATGCTGTCGAATAAATTGGTATCAATTGATAGTTTCGAGATAATTAGTCGAATACATGGATAGACAGATGGTCGAACAGGAGGAACTCATGGGGGACAATTACCAGATGTCGTGGATTTTTAGGTGGTCAGCCCTAAGATAAGACTACCTAATTTAATATTGAGAAGAAGAATCATAATTAGAAAACCATATGC
>JAUOBX010111164.1:0-12713 GCA_032360705.1 Eupentacta quinquesemita
TGAGATGTCTGTCATTCTGTAGCCTATCACTCAGCCTCATGGTGCTGTATTGTATTCTGTGTAGACTAACTAGCGCAAGTGTTTCAACGCAGAAGGCCATTGACAATTCCTATATATTGGTGGTGATGGGACTCATAAATGAGTCCTGAGAAAAAAACACAAGTTGAGGGATGCTTATAGTTATATCAATGGAACTAGATCAATGGCGGTTACGGCCTCGAATTAATAATTCTAAGTGCGAAATATTGATCTTTTCATCAACAAATCGATGATTTAGCCAAATGTCATTAACGAAATTAGAACGTAAATAGTATTGACTTATCGACTGTTCAAATTTAAACAATTTGCGAATTCCATCGGCGTTATTGTGTAATTGAAATTCAGTTGAAGGACTAACCCCATGCACCAAATACACGAAAGAACTGCACAGTTGGTTTCCTTGAACAGAAATTGATTTGTCTATTTCTCCATATCATAGGAGACGATATGACACCATGTAGCATGAGGCGGACGCTTAACAACGCTCATAACATGCAAAAAGAGAACAAATACCGTCAAAACATCCACAGGGAGAAAATTGTTTCCCACAGCCAAAGCTCACAAACAGAGGCCGAATGACTCAAAGTTTGTTAAAGATCTGTCCAAGCCTATCGTATGCACTCCTTACAATTTAGTGAATCATGAGGCATTCATCAAAGTCGCACTTGCAGTAGAGAACCATTTCTCGCACCAAGCAGCTCTTTAGGTGGAATCATGAAGCATTCGTCTTAATCCATTGAAGCATGCACCGATATAAAGGCTAATAAATTTGTGGACGAACGTGAAAATGAGCCCTGTATAGCTGCCTACCACATGAGCATACGGAGCCGGACTGCCAGACTGTCCAGACTTTTACAATTGCTTTGAAGACTCATTTATTTTCTAATTCATTTTGAAATTTTATCTCATTGTTGTACAGCGCCATTGAGTGTTTTTGCTTTATCAAGTTTGACTACCTTAACCTTAACCTTAACAGAGGCTGATAACAGCGCTATTTTACACATTTTACACAGTCAGAACAAAGTCTCATGCTTCCTCGGAGGCATCGATCCAACAAGGCTTCCATATGCCTCCGACAAATAAAACAGAGCATATACCTGGCCCAATGATCCGGACTCAAAATTCGTTGACTCGGATTCCAGGATCTTAGTTTCCCTCCCATATTCCTGTTCTCGAGGCTGCCCACGGAACACCAACACTAGATGGCGCACCGGCGCGCCCCCCTCAATAACTGTTTAAATGTATGTATTTATTCCTTAAATTTACTACACTTCAATTCGATCGATATACGATTACCATGTACGTGTAGCCTAATTTACCGGAATATAATCTTTGTCAGGCCCCTGAAAATATGCTTCTGATTACATGTCGCTCTAGTTATTCAAACCTCGATATACTCATGATAATTCACTATTATATTTATCCTAATGTCCGACAAGAAACATTATTCGCCGTGTCCTCATTGTCACTATCGTATTTCAAATAACAAGTACTTAGTTTGTTTTGTCACCGACTGACAGAAAATCATCATAATTGGTGGGCCCCTTCGAATACAGCCAAATTACGGATATTTGAGTACTTAAGTGGCTGTTGAGGCATCGTTGTGCATCGAGAATGGGGTGAATGTAGTGAATATAGAAGTTAGTTACAATGTGTTGTGCAAAGTGTCCAAAGATTCTATGAGGAACACATAGCACACGCCACTGATGTGAGGCTCGTCGCAAGAAAGTACCAATAAGTACAATGACTAGTACAGGAGGAACCCAGTTTAGCCCTTGTCTTTGGTGTAGACGATAGGTCATTTTGAGATATTTGTAAACATTACATGGATGGACCGAACGCATTATTAGTATGTGTGTTCTCCATGAGGAGTACAGGATCCCTGTCTGTGTGAGGTCAGGTTAAAAAAAGGCCAACAGTGGTTAAAGTCTGAAAGTCTTGACGTCACGGTAAGCTCAGAATGCTCGGTCCGATCAGGCTGGAATTTGTCATGCCGCTCTATTAGGGGGAGAACAAAGCCCTCATGATTTTCAGTGTGAAAAATCGACATTTCGGATAATTTTGGCTTGTTAATATACGACAATTGTACTTGGTACATGTGTTCCCATGATGATCACAAATGACCTATTTCGAGATGTCAGGTAAGAGGTTATCTGCGACTGAAATATCTGCTAACACGTTACGTCTAGAATGCTCAGTCAGAACAGGCAATTACAAGACCCCTATTGTGTAGTGGTATGTGGGGTTCTCATCGAACGAGTCCATATCATGCCTCCTCCAAATGTATAATATATATATTGTCGAAGAATGAGAGAGGAAAGCATGGATTCATTTTTTCCTACCAGCTGAAATTATCTGGATTATTGTAATTCTTTGTTCTACGGTGCGCTCCGTGCTCAAATTACCCAACTTTGATCACGTTCAAAATCATCTGAAAGATCTGCACTGACTGCCAGCTAAATATCGCTTATACTTTCCAAGATTGGTGTTTTGACATTGGAGACATCACAAATCAGGCACCGGCATAACTTCAGGATATGATTGTTTAACAGACAAATACTAGATATCACCTCCCGTCTGGTTCCTCGATTATGTTGAAAGTACCATTAGATGATTACCTACCTTGACCGGTGAGGGTTTCATTTTGACGAACATGGGTGTCATTTGGCCGCGGTTAATAACCGCAGGTAATTAAGTCGGGTCGTATAAATTCGCAACCGAGGTCATGTCCTACTGTCACGCAGCCAAGGGCCTGGAATCAGTCATGCCGAGAACCCACCCTAGAAACCTTGGCGACCATGCTTCCGCTGTTGCTGCCCTTACTCTTCCAGACTCACTGAGGGCTTTTGAGTCACAACTCAAAACCGACTATTTCACATAGCGTATTTGTAGGGATGGGGTTGTGTTATGCTCTCTTTTTTCGTTCGTAAAGCGCATACGAATATGTTGATTTATGCGTGTTATCATTACATTGCATGACATTACATCATATTACATGACATCACATCTTCGTATAATAATTGAGAGACGAAAGTATAGACTCATTACTGTTCCTACCATCTGTACTAATATTTTCACCAGGACAAAGGAGTACGATAAATTCATCGACTTCTCCTGACTAGATAAATCGGAGTTGAATGGTTCGGTAATATATTTTGCATAAAATCAGCCAACCTATAGGTTTCATATTTTAATCTCCGGGTTTTCAGCATTAACTAACGATGTCCCCGAGAATAGCCGCAGCGTGCCTATATTGCGAATTTAGCCATAGCCCAAGTAACAGACGTAGTATTCGTGACTGAATGCATGAGCTATGCTGGGCTTTCAGCATTTGTCAGTTCAAGGCATGCGGGAAATGTGATGCCTCGTGGGATGATGTGGTGTGGATTCAGTTGGTTCACGAACAGGAGTTAACGAGAGGCGATGTCCCATGTGAGATGTGGCATAGTTACCACAGTGCGTTCCTGTGAGTGGTGCGTGAATCCAGCAACTTATAATAACTGTGTGTAGAGCACTACTCCCTCTGTTTAGCCATTATGTTAAGACATTATATGAATAAGAACACACTTTGATTAGGCATTGATCAAACAACGTTGCTGCATCATGTAAATCGTGCCTCCGGGACTGCTATCATTAACCAGGTAGGCCTAAGTTACATGTCGTGGTAGGATCAGTAGTTGGGAATGCAACACTCCCAGTTTGTTTGTAGATCTTCTGATTTTTTGGTTTGAATGTATACTCATCTTAGCCAGTAATTTTTCATAGACTATATCCTATTTGTGCCGAAAAGTGCATAATCAGGCGACAATGAATGAAACAATTCACGCGGCACACATAAAGAAGGAGCTGCTAATTCCCAACAACTGTTTTGATATATATTTCATCTCCCCTATTTTGATACCATACATACTTGTTCTCGATCCGTATGACCATGCTGAGTTGTTTCTACATGACCAAGAGGTCGTAACATATAACTTAGGAGCCGAAGTGTACCTACGTACGCGATGTTGCGATGTGTTTTTGAGACTGTGTCAATTTATTCCTAACAGGTTGACGCCACCTTATCCTCAAAATATTTAAAAACGTCCCAAATTAGGTAATTTGGGAATTTATTACAGCAAATTAGGACAATTATCATAGCACCTCGTCTATTCGTTAAACCGGCGGATGCACTAAGGGAAGGAAGAACATGAGCGATATTATGCCGTACGTATGGCCGAGCTATATTGCACTCAAAAGACGACCACTCACAAGACGGGATGATATTTATTAGCAGTTCACAATGCCACTGGCTTTGGGGGTTATAGAGAAGACAAATTCTCGCCCATTCATGGCGGAAAAACAGATAAAAAATAAATAAATTCAGGTGTCGTTATGGCTCTAGTCACATAATAATTATTTGTACTGTATCGTTACACCTATTGCGTATTAAATAACCACTAAACGAACTTGTCTGCCCCATTCCTGAATAGTACGACTTCCAGTGACCAACATAATGCTCATTACCTCTTATTTGTGATGTAAATTCACGAAACAATGTTATACCTTGAGTTGGGCCATTATTATGAGTTTGGTTGTTGAAATAAAATATCCGGATCTACTAACCCATCCGCCGAACGAGAGAATTTAACAGCATGATTGAAGATTGATGCGAGATGCTGAATAGCGGGTGAAAACTGTGTGACAAGAGTTTGTGATGGTAATTCCATTCAGTAAGTACTGAATAAAACAATGCAGTTTCATTCAAACGTTGCAAATGTTGTCCCTTTCTCCGAGTGGCTAACGCCCTACAATCAGTTCTTTCGCCATTGCCGCACCCATCCTCAATCCAGACTTCATCATCCGTGTGGCAGCGCAAGGCATATTATAAGAACGAAAATTGCCTCGAAGAAAGTCCTAATTGTCGCTTGAGCAGACCGATTCGGTATGCTATTGACCTTGAAAATTCACGTCAGTGAACACATTTTGATGTTATTGACAAACATGATAATGGTTTTGCATGAGTATAGTTGATGGCAAAGTATTTATTTATAGATATGAATTGTTTTTAATTTGAATGTTCCTAACGTATACGTCACTCATAGGCGCATCTTTGGATGACGATGTGATGGCTTGTTGGTTGTCTACTGAGATGCATTGGTACACGATGTTTTCCGGTACCCATGCTCCTTTGAGAAATGCATTACCTGAATGTACAGAAAAACGACACACACATTCAAATGAGTCACACACAGTAAGTGTACCCATATAGGACCCGTGGAAGGATGACAGATCTCCGAGGAAGGTCCAAGAGCATGTATTGCATAGTTTTGGTCGGAGTTTTGTTACTAAAATTGATTTATTGGCTCCACACCACTTTGTTACACAGTCTACCGGATATTTCGAATGCATTTTGCAAGCAGTGTGGCGACGTATTACATACATACGTAAACTCTGTATAGTGTGAGGAAGCTTAACCCGCCCTGTTTTCCAATCGTATTACATAATAAACTATTCTTTGCTTTGTCGTGTGGTCATTCTGCTGCATCTGAGTGTCATTTTCCTTTTTTTGGTGCACCTTACTGGGAATAGCTGTTTGACTGTTTGCAGGTCACGAACAGATTACGTGGGCTCTCATGAATTACATGATAAAAGACAATGTGTTTCTTGTACCAAATTCCCCCCTCTAAAAGATAGCTATAGTTCTGGTAGTGTTTCCTAAGAGGAAGTACTGAATTTATACGAATTTTCCTCAAGAATGATCAGGTCAGGGCATTGCTACAATCTTTCGGGAGCTCTCGTAATTTAACGAGTAATTCTTTTGGAGGGTAAATGATTTGAAGTGTTCCCTTATCTGACCTCTTCCGACAGAGTATTTCACCTCTGTGTGGGTTGCTACGAGATGTCGACATGTTAGTACTTAGTACATTATATTGAAACGTTCTGGCAATCTAGTTTAAGGCCTATAGTTATCCTTATAACACTCAAGAAATCAAAGTATTTAGTACCCACCGGGAGGTTAGAAATAATTGTTTAAGAGAATCGAGTAAGAGAAGCTCGTGGTCAGTTAGTTTTCGGTGTGAATTTGTTGTGTTTGTTCATTAATTATCAAGGCAATCAGTGACTGGACAACAAAAGGGAATAAACGAAGTTTTAAACTGTCTATTCATTTATTTTGTGAACCCCTGGATTCTCGTACGGGCAGAGGAGGGACCCACTTCGCGACAGTATCTAATCACATATAATGTTCTCGTCTGACAACAGTATCCATACTAATGAAACCTAGTCGAGGTGGCGTATACGACTACAAATTATGATATCTCACATACCGTTCACTCCGCCAAATATTGCCACTCAGCTACATATTTTCCATCAGTAGAACCACAATTTTTCAACATAGATTGTATTACTGTACCTGGTATATACATTGAGTAGCACCTACGTAAGAACATTTGGGACTGGAATGTGATGTTACACCTGGTACTGCAAATAATGTGGATATATTCTACTTGATGTCGATGAAGAAGTGTGGTTATGGGTGGAGATATGTGCCAGACTGTTCACTTGAAATCCTAATATCATTTTCATGATTAAACGTCAGATTGAACTCTCAACTAGAAAGTCATCAATCCAATCAAAACGGAGGAACTAACACGCATTATTTACTATTCAGTCTACTTTATCCCAGTTGAAGTTGTATTACAGTGTATTTCATGTACTACGATAAGAGTTATCACATATCAGAGAATTCGGATTTGAGAGTTTTTTTTCATTGATTGGATTCACTGCATTTAACGTCCACTTTTTATTGAACATTATCCCCCTTTTGCCTAGTTGGACCCTCATTGCGCCAAAACAAACGTTAACATTGAAGTCCAATACGGATCTTTTTTACGGTGTGTAATAAGTGGAACAAACGGTCCACAAAACAAAACATATCCAGTGTGTATTGGATGGGTCAGGCAAATATGTGTAACCCAACTGATCGGCAAATAAACTACAATAACATTCAGAGTAAAATATCTCTGAAAACACAAGACAATATCGAACACTACAACGGGCCAAGATGTCATAGGAATCTTTGCTATCATGGCAGTAGTAGTGTATATGTATGTCTGAGCCTGACACTAAGCCTCACTAAGCCTCTTGGCGATTTGGTTTCAAAAAGGCTCATCTAGGTTGGGAGTTGAACGTCATTTCATTGCACGTCATAACACTGGACTTACTTTACTTTGAAATCATTATATCAGTTCAAACACGAAACGTGTCATCTCGCATGCAGTATTAACTGTTGTCATCGTAATATAAACAGCTCTCAAATAGTGTTTTCTCAAATGAAGTTTCATCAATAGCTTCACTCTCACAAACCAGCAAAGATGTGAAATGTTTGATCAGTTGGTAGATGCCAGTAGCTATTGCCCTATGTACAGCGTTGAGAAAAGTACCACGGTATAGAACAGCTGTGATACTTAGATAGTGGATGAGTGCAACATATAAAGACTGCGACATTGTCATTGTCATGGTCATAAACTGATGTCTGACGACTTGACTTGGCCTTTATTTCCCTGGACAGATGTACGATATCGCAGACGCTCTGTCGGAACTTTACACTAGGTTTATTACCTTGGCGATAGAACCCACTCAATATAACCCACCTAGTCTTATCACAACTCTTATCCGTATCTTGTGAGCATCGTCTAGGGGATATTTTGTTATTCTCTTTGGGGAAGACAGGGGAGGTGCTCTGCAAGATAGTCAAGATACTACTAATGTCAGACTTGCCTTTCCAACGACAGTGTGATATCGTATGCACTCAGCCTGACCATAACTGTTCATTCGTCTCAACTCCTGACTTAGTGAAGAGCTAAGTCGTTCCACTATTAGTCAGATGTAACGAGTACTAGTGGGGAACGCTCATCGTGAGGAGGTATAATTGATAGGGATAATCTCACTTTGTGAAAAGAAATACGGTATTCAATCAAATCCACAAGCACGTGACGTAAATGAAATACAAAACCCAAGGGGCCTTCCTTTACCATTGTACATTAGAAGGCCTACCATGATAAGTCAAGTGTTGTCAATGTCAGAGTATTTCATGCAAAATGACATTGCTGCTGAAGTTATAAATATATACACTGCACTGTGGAAGAGCTAGTATTGCTCCAAAGCTTTACTATGGGAGCCAACTGGTGGTCGCAACCCTAGGGTCATGATACATTTCACAATGGGATCTGCATCTATTGTATGCGTTGATTATGAATTACCGTATGTAACTTCACTGGGCAGGATTTTTTGTACCTTGCGGACAACTTGAACACAGATGAAGTCATTTTCTGACCGCCCACTTTATTATATCTGCATTGACACGAATATATAATTATGCATAATCAAAGTCACAGCATTTTGTACTCCCCGAAACCCTTAAATACCCAACATTGATAATTTTCTTCACTAACTTTGAACATACGATCTTGATATCTGTAGTTTCCCGAATAGACTAATTATTATAGGAAGGAATTTTGATGAATTTTTATATTCGTTTGCAGAAATGCGAGAGTTTGCAAGAATATCAAACTATTGATACGCCTTTCATGTGAACGATGACTCACAGCAAGTGTTATACTCTGGTTCTGGGTAAAGAGCTGGTTAACTGACTGATGATGTTTCAACCAGATAAATGATGTAATGTATCGGCTACATCCCAGTGAGTTACTGTATCTAGAAAATACTCGGACAAAGTCATCCTTCACTCGCTCGTCGCACCATGATATTTTTGACGCGAATATGAAAACAGAAGAGTGTATTGTTTCGAGGTATCACTTCATGATGATGTGTCAAGAACGCGTCATGCCAAAAAGCAGTCTCATAATTGAACTCATAATTTCACACGAAGTCCTGTACGTTTCGGCCAACAAATATATATTTGAGGACACAGGTGTAATAGCGTTAGGGTTCATGTGAAACATTGTCTGGTAGAGTAAGTGAGTTATTCCTTACTTCCCGAAATGAGGCGGACTATGCATAAACTAGAGATAAATTGAATTCATATCATTACAGCATCATTAAATGTTTATTTCCCATAACGTCAATTTACCTCCTCTCGATATTGATATCTGCGATATCACCGCTAAAATGAAAATTGTACAGAATCGAACTGATAAATATGTTGTGGACCACTCCAGGTAGGCTGATATTATCCATTCTAATTTGGTCATCTTGAAATGGTATCGTCTTGAACATAGAAGAGATTTGGAGGGTATCATCACCTACATTCAGAAGCTCATACTCATGGCGTGTTCATTCTTCACTCCAGTAACATTCGTTCAAACACACAATCCTGTACTTTTTCCAAGTTCAAGTTCCAAGTTTATTTTACCACCTTCCATGGAATAAAAACATACATCATAGTGATTCACTTAAATATTCTAGAAACAATGGAGGGACATAGCAATGATTCATTATCCAAATCGTTAATGCAACATCAATCAGGAAGTGGAAGGACTAGAAATGAGTACTTTTCGAGTCTGACCCTTGTTAGGAAAACAAAACACATTTAATAGTAGGCTAAAGTGGAAAAGAATGAGAAAAGAATGTGAAAAGGAAGGGTGAAGGGAGAAAGAGAATTGTGATCCAGTAGACTGGTAGAAGAATACTAGGAGATATGAGATATGGCAGATATGTTGACAGCAGCATGCTGACAATTTGGGCATGACTAATTATTGGGCAAGGATTTTTTCAATTTTTTTGGGACAAGTTCAATAATGTTCACATTTTTAGGCTCTGGTCTAGAGTATCCCAAAAGAGTACACCAGTCCTACGTATATGTTTTTTTTCTTCGAATAGTTCTAGTTCATGGATAATGGAGAGCATTTCTATTACGGGTATTGAAGTTGTGAAACTCTGAATTCGCATTATGAAAGTATACGAAAACCCCAGGAAGTGTCCGTCCCCTGGGTAGATCCAAACGTAAGTTCCGAGATTGTGAATAGTTTTAGCTCTCTGAGCAATGGTGCAGTATTATATCTGTAACGAGCATTGCATAAATTACGAATTATACGCGTCTGTTGCATATATATTTGATCGATCAATTTCTTTTCTCAGCGTCCCAACACGAGAATGCTGTAGCTAAGATGTGGTAGTACGAGTGCATTATATTTTGTAGGTGAAGGTCATAAATATATACTTCAGTCGGTTCATAACACCATTCGTTTTCGAAATGTTACTAATTATCTCCTCAATATGCGCTGTCCAGTTCAAGTTCTCATCGGTTGTTATTCCCAAGAACACTGTATGTGGGGAGCCTTCCACATGTACATCTTCTAGTGTTACTGTTATATTACCTGTGTTATGAATTCTATTATCACATATCATATCAGTTTTGTTTTTAGAACATTCGAGGACAGTTTATTGGTTTTGAGCTAGTCGGATATCCTGTGAAAATCCCTGTTAACATTGTTGAGGGTTTCAGTAAGATTATTACTCTGATAACAAACAGTAGTATCATCGGCAAATAGAATGAACTGTGCCTCTTCAGTTGAGGATGGCATGTCATTTATATAAAGGATAAAGAGCGAAGGTCTTCAAATATAACCCCCCGTGGAACGCGTGGTATTGCATGAAGTATATCGTGACAAACTAGTCCCAAGTTAGGTTAATGAATAATTTACCTCTTCTATATTAGTTGGGAACATAACAGAAGAATCTGGGAAATCCGTGTCCATATAGTTAGCTACACGGAGTGCGGCTGCCAGCCGGTATGTTTTCAGCTAGTCTCTTCGCAACTGACCAAGAATACTCGTTTATTTCAGTCTCAATGTTATTCTCATCCGACGTCATACCAACACCAGTACTACAACATATCTGAGAGAGACCTTTCGTCAGTCCACAAAATGTTATTTCTTGCTTTCGACATGTTGGTGATGTTGGTATTATTGATTTCAATGAAATTTTGCTGACACTTTTCCTTCGCACACCTCGTAGTTGCGGTAAGTTTATTCGTATAACTATTATATATAATTATAGTTTTACGTATATTGTTCTATTAGCTGTTGATGGATTTCCAAATATCTGGTGTTTCAAGTTTTGCTTGCGTCTCATTGAGTGCAGAGTTTATATGGTAAATCATGATGATTTACAGTATTTCATTTTGCGTTCTACTTTAGTGTATGGGCAGCAGGTATTGAATGTCTGCTCAAGAATTCCATGAAATTACAAATACATCACTTAACGTATGGATGCTGCGAGCAACACCTTGTTCATTGATCCTATCTAGATGAAACTAACACCCTGCGATCAATGCACTACTGGAAGATTATGATGCCTTCAATGAACGCCTCAAGGTTACATTGATTATTGTTTTCTGCATATCAATTATCCTCCATTGAATGCCTATCAGGTTTTTTGGAGTACCATCCATATTACATCGCTTGATATCACCTCACCCTTAATGAGGAAGGCTCTTACTCTCTTAGTTTGGTAAATGTAGATATTCCGAACAAGTTGCATAGGTAGATGTCATCTTATCTGTGCCTTAGTCAACCTATAAACCTGACAGGCGTGTTGCTCCCCGACCTGGAAAAATGTAGTGAAAAAATACGTCACAACAATCGAAAAAAACTAATAGATGACTCAAATTCATAGTAAAGTATTAGGGTTGAGTCTTGCAATAGATGTTCGATATTACTTGTAACGTATTTTGAAGGCAAATCCCTCTGCCACCCTGATCTCGACATCATTTTATGTCGACGTTTGAGCCAAGCTGAGAAACTATCATAATTCACAGATGACCTGTTCTATGGATTAGTGTTGAATATAAATTACCTAATTTAAGATTTCATGCATCCAATTTGCTTTGGTTGGATGTTAACTTCGCCGTTCAGATGTCGTACTTCTCGTCACTACACTCTTAGGTCTCTTGCAACTTGAACACAAGGAATTATTATCTTCCAATGCTGCTTTCGAAGAACCTCTCAAGGATCGTTAGGACCAAAAGTAGTATAAGTATCGAGGTATACAACATGTAATATTAACTGTGATCATTGTTGTACAGCTCTTGACTTACATTGATAGGCTAGCTATAGCGAGGAAAACTTCCGTTCCGTGAATTGGTTGATACCCAATAGTTACTTTAAAAAACAAGATAAATCCTTATGATACGTTGAGGTCTGAACAACAGCGACGTCACACATTATTGCGCAATCAGTATAATGGTCAAACTGCGAAGGTCAATAACTCTGCACCGGAACAACGTAAAAAGATAGGGTTTAGACCACTGTCTCTAGTTTTTATTCACCTTCAATATAAGCTTCGGCCATGACCATCCTCGTGGAACCCTTCAAGTCACACAACGAAAGGCGCATCGTGAGCACAATGTGTTCCCTGAATGATTAGGAAACATTCGCTGTATCCGTCATGAACTAATGATGACAGCACACATTCACGAAATTCTGTAACTTTGTAAAGTTACTCAGATGTGTCGTTTCGAGATCATGGTGATCATCCTAATGACATGTCACTTTGTTTTCTTACTGAACCTTTGGAACTGGTGTGGCGCGTTATTTTTTATTTGACTCTATATTAATAATAAATATACAAAAACAAATAATAACCAGAATAATGTCACCACACCACATAGACCACAAACAAAATAGAACGTTAAAAGCTTACACATATTAGGTTCAGTCCGTGCCAAATCA
>JAUOBX010111275.1:0-12706 GCA_032360705.1 Eupentacta quinquesemita
AAGGCCGAGGAAATATATCAGGTGAGGCGCTCGGCTGGATATTAATTTGAGTACTGTGATCCTCTTGAGATCATGCTTCAGCATCGACATACCTCAACGGAAACATCTCGCATGCGTGGCGATTATAGACGCCGAGAGAGGGAGCAAGGGGAACGGTTTTGTGACATGTACTTCCAGATTAACTCAACCAGTCAGTCAGCAGAGCTCCCGACTGCTGAATCGAAAGGTCGAATCCACCACAGACCGACTGGTGTGTCATTGGGCAAGGCTCTTCATCTCCGCACACTCAAGCGTGATTTCTAACCTGTAAGGCACTTTGGGCCTCAATTGAAGATTGGTACTTATTCTTCGTGGTTGACGAGAGCGTCCCTGTTTTCACGACAAGGGATTCAAAGTTGTTCTCGAATCATAGGCCTATTTCGGTCTATTTTGAAGCCCGCTGTTTCCATTAATCTCTCGAAAGCCTTTGGTGCTATTGACCACACTGTCCCATACACTTTTGCGAGGATTGTGAACACTAGTATGTTTATTATGAAAACATCTCATCTGGAATTTTTTAGTAATAATCAAAATATTGGTGTACTGCAGAGTCAATTTTAGAACCACTCCTCTTTATATTGTATATCAATGATATATATTGCTCATTTGCGGATGATACGATTGTGTTTATTATAATAAAGGTATAGCTGCTAAACCGGCCGATTCTTCTACCTAATACACTTGTTATACGCGACTGGCTTGGAACGAAGCAATCGTCCTCACATGTGGTACAGACGAAGTTCGTGATTGTCGGTATCAGAATAAGAGATACTGATGATGTTATTGCTCATCTAGGAAAACTCATTACTCAGGCAATGAACTATTAACTTCATATAAGGCTCTAATGTAACCACACTCGAACTATTGACTATGTTTTGGCGTAGGTTGAACTGACGTGAGTGTTCTGTATAACCTACAGGAACGTATGAAACGTAATAAATGCAATATCAATTTTCCGGTTATTGCTGCTACTTTGTTCAGTGAACTAAACATTCCCAGCATTCTATACCTATATAAATGTCAGTTAGGCCTTGTAATCTACTCTCTTCTGACTAACGTTTACTTCACACATTGTTTTTCCCCTTGGACTGCTTAAGTTTTACTAATATATTGCCCACGAGCCAACTTTCACCTTATTGTAAATGACGTATAGGTTTGCACATGTATGATATCGTAGGAAAAGAGGAAACACAAAGTGTCATACGAAGTCGGTTCAGATGTGTCGATGGAATACCTATTCGTACTCATACATGCAGTAAGTGAATGTCATTTATAATTGATTAGAATGGGGCATGATATAGCAATCCATTAGTAACTAGCTCTTCCATAACCGTCATAGGCTAGTGTTCATAACATGTGGTGGACGGAGAACACCATGCCTGTTTCATTCTCTCACCTAATGGGCATCCAAACTCGCGTTCATTACAGCGTGACATTGGCCTCGTACATATGTGATGAAAAGATATGATTGATTCTGAGTGTGATATACACAAATGTTATTGTCGAATACCATTGGGTGTGAAACGTGACGGAGTCGAAACGATTTTGCTGTCTCTCATTCGGAATGATTGATGAGTTCAGGAATACACTTCCATTATTCCATCGTGGTCTGTGCCTCCCTCATCTGTTATTCAGCTATATAGTTATATTTCTTTTATTCAGTGTGCTTCGAATAATTAAGTAGTATTCGTGCAGAAGAAACAATCCAGATGAGGTTCCTGTGTGTAGACTCTGCTACAGTAATATCATATTTACCGCAAGGCGTTCGAATATTCACGTGAACATCAGTTTTGTGGAAACTGACGATTGTTGCAATATAATTGTAATTACATCAGTTCATTCTGTAGTCCACATGTTGTATGGCGGTAATAGTTGGGTTCAATACACTTCCAAATTCCTGTGAATGCATGTACTGATACTTTCGGTGAATGTTTGTTGCTGAAAAGCGTAAACATCTGGTCTGTGTGGCGTACAATCGAGATTCGCAGTTTTTCCTGAGTGGCTCCGAGAGATCGCCATCCCTCTGGCATTGCAGTGCTTGCGCCTATTCGATGGTGATTCATGGACCTCACCAGTATTGGCTACTGCTACTGCGATGGTGAATGTAACACATCCGACCAGTATGGGTAGTCTGTTTGATCGGCCAGCGATTGCTAACTAGTTCACCTTTCATTTCCATGTAGTTGTTCATCTCAATTCCAGGTGGTAATTTAGTGTCAAATAGCTATGTACGTAGTGTGCTGCAATTCAAAGGAAGTGAAATTAATGGATACGTTGTCAATACAAATACTGTCGCAGCTGCAAGACTATATCCGCTAGAATCTGTGGAAAAGGTCAGCGAGAGACTGGATGTGACACACGACAAAATGTTGACACTTTCAGATCTTACACGGGACAAAACAGATATCGCTAAGTAAGTACATATACAACGACGCCATGGAAATGACAATAATGCACAGCAGGCTAAGGGTAGTGTATACTTAACTTCAGTTCGCTCTGTATCCGTGATGGTACTGTTCGACGCTCCGAGTTGAGCCACACAGATGTGAACAGCGAAACTCAGACCTGCTCCATAATGCTTCGAAACTTACGTCCACGGACCAGTGTTTCGAGTCAATGACCGTTTCCAGCCAAAAATAGTATTTGTAACAGTCCTCGTTCGCGGCTGAGAGTTATTCTCATACCTTATGTTCAACAATCAGAGTGAATCCCGACCACGGACTGATTTTAGCCAATACATGTGTGGAAATAACCCATCCAATACTATTGTACAATACCCTATTAAAATCCAGGTGAGGCCTAAGTTGGTGATATTCCTTCTGATCATACCTATCGTCACTTACTGAATTTCAGTTATGTATGTACGTAAAGGCCAAAGTCGTTTTCCTCTTCCTCACTTCCCAATTGACGTCCATTCATGTAGTATGTATATTGTGGATTTCCATGCCCGAATGCATGACGAAACATTTCTCTGCGTCGAATGTCATCTGCCACTTATTGGACCATTTCGACACTGTGTCAATATCCCTCTGGAAAAATCTTTATCTTGTTGTCCATTCATCGGTCGTATCATTTTCGTATCATCTGCGAATTTACTCAGTTCTGAAATCACATCATTGTCCAAATCGTCCATATATATGATGAAGCAAATTGGACCAAGCACTGATCCTTCATCCTTGTACCACTGAACTTGTTACGTTTTTCCATTCTGACTCCACACCATTGATTACGACTCTCTGCCTCCTGTTTCTCAGCCATTCCTCTATCCAGCTCAACATTGGTTCCACTATGCCATGAGCCTGCACTTTGGCAATTAACCTGTTGTGTGGTACTGTGTCAAATGCCTTCTGCAAATCCAAGTAAAGCACATCCACGGGTGTCCCCTCGTCCATTTATCATGTTACTCTGTCCAAGTACTATACAGCGTATTACTGAGGCACGACTTTCCTCTTCTGAATCCGTGTTGTGTATCTTAGAGCAACATTATTGTTCTCCAAGTGATCCACGATTGCATCTCCGACTAATTTCTCCAATATTTTTCCTGGCACCGAGGTCAAGTTCAATGTAGTTCGATCCTCCGTTCTCACTACTTTCTTGAAGAGTGGAGTTATGTTAGCCGATTTCTAATCTTTCGGTATTTCAGCATCTCCCATGGATTTTATATATATTATACAGAGTGGCTGAGCAACTTATTCTGCTAACTCATCCAGGAAGTCTATAGCCAGCTTCTTTACCATTATGGAATTCATTACAGTTGATATTTCAACTCCAGCTAATTTATTGTCATCGTCGATATGAATTCCAGTCACTGTGGGTATTGTGTCCTCCTCTACCGTGAATACAACCTTGAACAAATTATTGAGCACTTCTGCTGTTTTTGTTTCGCACAAGATAATGTTCCCATCTGCTTCCCCAAGTGGTCCCACTCTGTCCTTTACCTTTTGCTTTGATCTCACATAAGCATAACATGTTTCGGGATCGTCTTTAATTTCGGAAGCCAGTTCATTCTCTGAAGGTCTTCCATGTTTTTCTTCACTTCCGTATTTTTCGCTTCACCGGCTTTGTCATCCATTTTGCTCCACTCTTACACCTCCTATCTTTGATTGGTACATTATCATTCACTTGCTTGTTGTACTGGTCCTTGATAATCATCCACATATTCTGCGTTGTTATCCCCTCAAATTTCTGTTCTCAATGTATCATTCCAAACTCTACCCTAATTGTTGTCCCATTTGCTCTCTTCCAGTCATATACCGTTTGTTATGATTGTGTTTCCTGTAGTACTTGTCGTACTGATCAGTTCCATACAATGCTGTTGAGGTCGCTCCTCATGAAATACTCACATATCTCCACATTTTCTATTATGTTCTCCTCTGATGATAATACCAGGTCCAGTATATTGTCACTTCCCGTAGGTTCCAGAACATGCTGACACCAGAACTAATCTTGCACCAGCTGCAAAATCCTGCTTGACTGTAAGGTCCCACTACATAATCTTTCTCAATCAATGTCTGGATAATAAAAATCTCCCACTAACACCATTCTCCTATGTCGATGGACTTCTGTTCCTTACAGGCTATCTAGTAGCATTTCTTCATCTGCTTGCCTCAGGCTGGGCCTTCTGTAAAATATTCCCAGTACGATGTGTTCATCTCCTATCATAATTCCTATTCCCCTACTTTTTCCAGTTGTTTTGAAGGTATACTGTACTTGTACGCCACTCCTCCCCCTACCTTATTCTGTCTGTCACTTATGTAACAATAAAATCCTTCCAGACCTGTTTCCTCATTTATTAAGCTCTAATCAATGAAGTGATATAGTCATGATATGAAATCTTCCTTGCACGTCGTTCAGGAACAGTGAGTGCATTGGTTTGAGTTCTTCCCATAATTTGGTATTATGGATTTTACATTTAGTTTCCATCTTGTAGTTGCCATTCATTGATAGTTCAATTTGATAACGTAATGGCTAGGCCTATATGCGGTATCCACAGTTGACGTTGCGATAGACAGAGAAGTAACGGTGGAAGGGATGAAGAGACGGGTCAACCGTGAAGGATAACCGGACGGTGATCAATGTGATTGATAAATGGCTTCCAATCCAGGCAAAATTATATATATACAAAAAAACTATATATTACGAGGATCCGAGCTGGGAACCTTTCTTTTGTGACACATCCGGGTGATAATTGGCAAATCCAGACGGAAATTCAGTTTGCAGACTACATAGTATCAATAATGTTCAGGAGATACTCAAACAGTGTTTTACGAGGTGTCCAGCATATATATCAACCCGCATTACAATGCGAACCCACCAATTTAACACATGGATGAGGCATCTGATCACGACTGCTATGTGGTCAACCAATCTTCCATCCGTTTATTGGGGCTCTAGTTGCGCGACTCCCACCCTCAGCGGTCAATATAGCGAACACATCTTCCCCGGTTTTAGCTTGACCTCCACCTGTCCACACTCTCGAATTGAGGGAATCCAATTCAAACAATATGCTGAGTTGTATGTTAATGAACATCTCAGACATCAGCATCGCTTGACGTCCTTTTTCATTTCTTGACGGAAGTCATAGGAATCTATAGTCATGACACTATGTGATCATTATTAGACGTCTAGGGAATGTTCATAGACGGGTCATCCCCTGTCTGAAAGTGGTAGGTTTATGATTGGTTCCCATTTAATATTGAAGAAACTTGTCAGGATATTCGGTAAAGGCAACTATGAAGGTCTCAACATCCTGTTTTGAAGTAGGTGTTTGAACTAGCGTTTCAGTGATGCTACTCTCTATAATATATATGTTTCAATTTAGGTATGATTATATCATTCTATTATACCACCTTGTAATTTTCACACAATGTTACTGTAGTTGAAATATGCAATGAAGCGTCGAACTATGTATGTATGTGTATGTATGTATGTATGTATGTAACGCCTGGCTTTTCAACACAATAACTCAACCCCCTTGGATAAATCAAGCTCATATATGACATGTGTGTTCCCATGATGAGTACATGATCCGTATTGTCAGATCAGAGGTCATCTCAGGTTACCAGAGATCGATCAATCACTAGGCCAGGTTACTTTCTAGTTGAGGAAAGTATAATGCTCTATCAAATTAGAATAGTCTTCTGTCGGAGTGCATTCGGAAAT
Source organism: Eupentacta quinquesemita (assembly GCA_032360705.1). Taxonomy (NCBI): domain Eukaryota; kingdom Metazoa; phylum Echinodermata; class Holothuroidea; order Dendrochirotida; family Sclerodactylidae; genus Eupentacta; species Eupentacta quinquesemita. The sequence continues at coordinate 6,202 of JAUOBX010111275.1, forward strand.
ACACTTCGTGAGATAGTTGTAATTGTGGTCATTAGGCGATCCCCTATCTATTTTATATTTCTCTGAAGAATAGACCAGCGGGGGTCAGTGGTCTCAATGGTATTTGATATATTTCCTTGTTGTTGACCTCGGCAGCAGGTGTCATTATGACACACTCTTCGTGATTGGCGGAGAGTTTGTTGACCCCAACTTCCAAGTTTAGCTTTCTCTTTCGTCTTAGCTCGATCAGAGCAGACGTGTTTTCTCGAGCTCCGCATTTCCTTCATCGAGTGAGTTACTTTACTCACTAGGTTCAGCTTACATTTACCCTTATATTACCCTACATCGATAATCATCGACTGTCCCAGATATCACTGTATGGAGAGCTGTCCACCGGCTTCCGCAAACGATGCGGACCGAAGAAGCGTTCCAAAGACTCCCTGAGAAAATGTCTCAGTACGTACCTGCAACATCGACCACAGCCGGTGATCCAACTAGGCTGATGACCGACCGGTATGGTGACGTGCAATTCAATAAACTCCAGTTTGGAGAACGCCTGCAGCACCAGCCTACAAGACAAGAGGAGAATGAGGAAAGCCCGTCAGGTTGCTGCCCCACCGACACACCCAGACATGACCCATGTCAGCGACTGCTGTGGTCGAGCCTGCCTGTCCCGAATCGAACTCCACAGTCATTGGCAAGCCTGTCTACGACGTGGACAAACCCCTTCATGAGTTGGCAGTGAACTTATGGGACCATGTCACGGCATAAGTATTACGTCATGATACCATGATGTCATTATGTCGACACAATTATGTCGACACAGGTTATCGCGGGTTCCGTCAGCTGAATATTGGAGAGGAGCTAGTTCATAAACATGTTTATAAATATTTATTTCAACGGCAACAACGTTTTGTTCATATATCAATGTTTGGATCCTCCACTCCAGTCGAAGAATCTATGCAGTCATGCAGATGTGTAATATCTAACACATGTCCTGTGCATATGGTTACTCGTCTTGGTATGTGTGTTCAATGACAAGGTCAAATATGTAGAACTAAAATTGTTTCAGGGGTAGTTGTGAATTTATACAGACTGTTTTCTCGAGCTAATTCGGGGATGATTACGAAAATTATAATCATGTTATCATTATTATTGTTATATACCAGATTCATAAAGAGCAACAAAACAACAAAACATATAAATATTGATATGTAGTTCATATACCTACTTCGTATTGTCATAACAATCGACCAAACAGTTTCTGTTATTATGCAATAACCTCCAGCGATATGGATTAGCTCACATTATTGATCTGATAAAATATTATGGTAGGTGTTATTCTCGATAATTTAAGTTACCATGCAACCACTAGGGCCACTAGCAATGTGTGTATCGATTTCAGGGTCGTTTGTATGACTGACAAATATATTTCAACCTAACGCCACGCACGCAGATGTCAATTGTCAATTACGGGCTAATCAACGGACAAGCTTGTTCTCGCCACGGGATGATGCCCAAAGGGTGCACCTGGTGCGTACAGTGATCAATTTCAATGATTGTATGAACGTGTCAAATTAGAGGATCTTCTCACAGATATGTTCAACAGCCTCAGCAGTATGGGGTGAAATGTTCCTAGATATTGTTGAACGTGATAGCCCGGCTGGCTAGATCGCCGAGCTGGTAATGCAGAGATTACCGGTTCAAGTCCGTGTTGCACCCTTGAGCAAGGTGCTCAATTGAATTATATTGAGATGGGTGGGTAGGTAGCAATGCGAATTAGAATGTTAGTAGTTAGGTCTGAGTTAATATATCATTGTATAAATTATGTTCATATTATATTTGATTCAGTCGAAATGTTATTATTAAAATTATCATCGACAATTATTGCAGTCATATCTCCTTTCGCCATGTTGTAACTTATCATCATGTCACGATGGGAGCGTGGTGATCCAGTATCCTGACACGTCGGTTAATACTGTATCCATTAGCACGATACTGTATTGTATTACTATATGTGTATATGTTGTTGTATAATGATACTTATATAGGTATGAGAGAACTATGCGAGTCGCAGTGAAGAGGTAAATTTGCAGAGTGTCCCAGACGCAAACTGACATAAGAGTTTGACAAGTTCTCAGACTCAGACTCAGAAAGCATGTGAGGCACTTCCATACCGCTGCAATAATTTATGTTGAAGTTTGTTTGGCATGTAAACGGACACCAAGATGACTGAAACAACAAATGCGTGTCGTTGTCCGCTTCCGCGAGGCATCGTTCGCCGTAGTTACTGCTCAAGGCCGAGAACATATTTCAGGTGAGGCGCTCGGCAGGAGATCCATTTACCTATTGTGATCATCTTGAGATACCTCCTGCATTGACATACTCCAACAGAAACGTTTCGCATGCGTGGCGATTATAGACGTCGAGAGAGGGAGCGAGAGGAACGGATTCGTGACATTACTTTCAGATTAACTCAACCAGTCAGTCAGCAGAGCTACCGTCTGCTGAATCGAAAGGTCGAATACAGCACAGACCCACTGGTGTGTCATTGGACAATGCCCTTTATCCTCGCACACTCAAGCGTTATTTCTAACCTGCGAGGAAACACTTTGGGCCTCAATTGAAAATTGTACTTATTCTTCGTGGTTGTCGTGAGCGTGCCTATGATTACATGGGAGCAAGATCAGCATGGCCAAAAATCCGAATCGTTCCTGTTTTCACGCAACGGGATTCAAAGTTGTTCTCGAATCATAAGCCTATTTCGGTCTTTTATTTTGAAGGTCGTTGAACGTCAGGTATTGAACATAATATCATCTCTGTCATCAATATTCAGCTCTCAAACTTATTGATCAAGTTTCTGCAGATTTTAACGATAGACAAACAACCACTGTTTTCATGAATCTCTCGAAAGCCTTCAGTGCTATTGACGACACTATTCTATAGTTATTTGCCTATGGTATACATAGTGTCCCGTACAGTTTTGCGAGCAACGTAAATACTTGTATGTTTAATATGAAAACATCTCATCTGGCATTTTGAGTAGTAATAAAATATTGGTGTACCGCAGAGTCAATTTTAGAACCACTTCTCTTTATATTGCATATCACTGATATATAATGCTCATTTGCAGATGACACGACTGTGTCTAGCTGCTAAACCGGCCGATGCCGATACCTAATACAATCGTTATACGTGATTGGCTTGGAACAACTTACGATTGTTTCAATATAATTGTAATTACATCAGTCTATTCTCATTGAGACCGCAGGTGGTATAAGGTAATAGTTGGATTCAATACACTTCCAAATTCCTCTGAATGCATGTACTGATACCTTCGGCAAATGTGAGTTGCTGGAAAGCGTATACATCTGGTCAATGTGGCGTACAGTCGAGATTTGCATAGTGTATCCGAAAGATCTCCATTCATCTGGCATTGCATCAGTGCTTGCGCCTATTTGATGGTGGGTCCTAAACCTCACCAGCATTGACTACTGCGATTGTGAATGCAATACTTTTGACTAGTATGGGTATGTACATATACAACGACGCCATGAAAAAGACAATAATGCATAGAAGGCTAAGGGTAGTGTAGACTCACTTCAGTTCACTGTATATGTATCCGTGATGGTACTGTCCAACGCTCCAAGTTGAGCCAAACAGATGTGATACGCGAAACTCAGTCCTGCTCCATAATCTGATAATGCTTCAAAACTTGCGTCCTCGGGCCAGTCTTCCGAGTCAATGACGGTTTCCGGCCGAAAATGGTATTTGTAAAAGTCCTTGTTCGCGGCCTCTTGTTACCGCTTGGCCAAGGAATTCGATCCTGTCTTCAACATCTATATGGATTTTTCCTGCTATTATATTATACATGGTCTTGTCTCATATGCCTCTTTTCTACTGTCATCAAGCTCAAATCATTTAACCTCTCTTCATAGCTCATATGCTTAAGCCTTGGTATGAGTTCAGTCATCCGTCTCTGTACATCTTCCAGTAGCTTGATGACTTTATTCAAGTATGACTCCCATACAGGGATACAATACTCCAGGTGTGGCCTAACAAGCGATTTGTATAGGTTGATAATCATCCCCTTATGCAGTATGTAAATTGTAGATTACCATACCCGACTTCATCTGCGTTGATTGTAATCCGCCACTTTGACAATGTGTCAACATCCCCCAATTATCCCCCTGTCGAAGTTGGTGAAATTCCTTCTGATCATACCGACAACTCTATTCGCTTTCTTTGCTGCTTCTGCACATTGCTCACTAAATTTCAGTGCAGAATTTACATAGATGACAAGGTCTAATCATGTAGTATGTATATTGGGGATTTCTATGCCCGAATGCATAACGAAACATTTATCTGCGTTGAATGTCATATGCCACCTTGACAATGTGTCATTGTGGTTCATTTGTCGGTCGTATCATTTTCGTATCATCTGCGAATTCACTCAGTCCTGACATCACATCATTTTCCATAACATCCATATACATGATGAAGCAAATTGGGCCAAGAACTGATCCTTGTACCACTGAACTGGTGACGTCTTTCCATTCTGACTCCACGCCATCGATTACAACTCTCTGTTTTCTGTTTCTCAGCCATTCGTCTATCCAGCTCAACATTGGTTCCACTATGCCATGAGCCTGCACTTTGGCAATTCATCTATTATGTGGTACTGTGTCCAATGCCCTCTGCAAATCCAAGTAAAGTACTTTCACAGGTGTCCCCTCGTCTACATATTCTATTACTCTGTCCCAGTACTGCAGCATAATACTGAGGCACGACTTTCCTCTTCTGAATCCGTGCTGTGTATCTTGAAGCAACATATTGTTCTTCGAATGATCCACGATCGCATCTCCGACTAATTTCTCCAATATTTTTCCTGGCACCGAGGTCAAGTTCACTTGTCTGTAGCTCGAACCTCCGTTCTCACTCCTTTCTTGAATAGTGGAGTTATATTAGCCGATTTCCAATCTTCCGGTATTTCAGCATCTCTCATGTGGCTCAGCAACTAATTCTGCTAAACTCCTTAAAGAAGTCTGTAGTCATTCCATCTGGTCCCGCTGCTTCGCCATTCTGGAGTCCCTTCAATGTTTAGATGCGGCTGAGCAGCTCAAGCAGTCAACATGTCTCTCCATTCGTCCGTTCGTCTGTTCGTCCTTTAGTCCGTTCGCCATCTTGGATTTTGGCGAAACTGATTTTATTGCAGATTTACGTGTTTCGAAACGTGGCGATCAGTCTGAGACCAGCTTTCATTTTCGCACCATACGACCCCACCTAGTAGCTATTCAACTTTCAATGGGTGACTCATGCAGTCAGTTTGGGCGCAGCTACCAAGACGTTTACGATTGCGCTTGTTCTGTCACCATTTCAGTTGATATTTCAACTCCAGCTTACTTCTTGTCATCGTCGATATGAATTCCAGTCACTGTTGGTATTGTCTCGTCCTCTACCGTGAATACATTCTTGAAAAAATCATGTTGTTTTTTCACAAGATGATGTTTCCTTCTGCATCCTTAATTGGTCCCACTTCGTCCTTCACCTTTTGCATTGACCTCTCAACTCTCATAGGCATTTTGTTTAGGCAAAATGTTTCGGGATCGTCTTCAATTTTGGAAGCCAGTTTACTCTCAGACCCTTCTTAGCTTGATGTATCTCCTTCTTAACCTGGTTCTGCAATACTTTGTTGTAGTTCCAACTTGTCAATGTTCTATTTATTCTGTAGGTCTCCCATGCTTTTCTTTACTACCGTATTGTTCGCTTGACCGGCTCTGTCATCTATTCGGCTCCCTCTGCCTCCTCCTATCTTTGATTGGTACATTATCCTTCACTAGCTTGTTGTACTGTTCCTTGAAAATATTCCACATATTCTGTGTTGTCATCCCCTCAAATTTCTGTTCCCAATTTATCATTCCAATCTCTCCCCCGATTTTGGTCCAATTTGCTCTCTTCAAGTCAGATATCGTTTGTTGTGATTGTGTTTCATGCGGTCCTTGTCCTAATAATAAGTTCCATATAATGCTGTTGTGGTCGCTACTTCCAAAATGTTTATATATTTCCACATTTCCCATTATGTTCTCCTCTGATGATAATACCATGTCACTATATATTGTCACTTCTCGTAGGTTCCAGAACATGCTGACACCAAAACATATCTTGCACCAGCTGCAAAAACATGTTTGACTGTAAAGTCCCACTACTTAATCTTCCCCAATCAATGTCTGGATAATTGAAATCTCCCACTAACACCATTCTCTCATGTCGATGTCATGTTCTTCACAGGCTATTTAGTAGCATTTCTTCCTTTTCTTGCCTTGGCTTGGCTTTCTGTAAATTACTCCCAGTACGATGTGTTCATCTCCTATCATAATTTCACACCAATCTGTTCATCATATTCCCCTACTTTTTTTTACTATACTGTTCTTCAAGTATATCGCCACTCCTCGAAGTCTGCAGGTCCAGATAAACTGTCACCTCGTGTCCTAAAACAGTGCAATCATCAACTTGCCTATATTTTTAC
>JAUOBX010111386.1:0-12704 GCA_032360705.1 Eupentacta quinquesemita
TATGGGGTACCGTATTTCGAGTATGACAATGAGACTTGCAGTGAACCCCAGCAGATGTTAACTTAGGCCTAGGCCTATGTAAAACCTCAGAATGTGAAGGCCCGTGTTCTGCCTCGTGAAGGCATGTGTAACACTGTAACAAGTGTTCAGTTCGTGAACTGATGTTCTGGTACATGCATTGCGGAAGGCCAAGGTGCAAAAATCACAGATAAGAAAGATGGGTGGTTATGGTCAATACAGCTGCTGCTGTTTGGCATTCACCCACTCCCTCTGACCGGGCTAGTTATGAATCAGATTATTCAGCCTAACATAGTTCTGAGTGATTTCTGGAGGCCTGGGTACTGTTTCGAGCACACGAAGCTGTGCTGGGCTTCTGTTCCTTAAGCTATTCATCACTTACGGGGATTAAATTCCACTCCCACCCAACCCGTGGAGAGAAGTTGTGGAATCCCGTTCTGTCTTGTTACGTTCGTAAGCGTTAAAACATGCTGTGAAAGCTGGTGATTATATGGCGGCGCGGCACTATCTCATTTAATCCCGTTGGAGTGGCACAACTCATGAAAATCCAATCAAACTTCGACTTAGGTTAAGTCTCGTTAAATTTTGAATTTTACAAGCACTAAGGATATGTCGCGTATGTTCGTGTGGAATACAATCATGAAATCGGTAAGGAGCATAGAAGCAAGTCAATTGACTATGGGATTATGTCTTGGACATTGCAAGGGGCAGGGTAATTTCATAGTTAAAAGTGGAGTACAGGTATGCAAGCCTAATTTGAATGATCATACATGCAAAATAATTCAAGTGTGATGTAAGTGTTAAATACAATGAATACTTTTAATACTCGAATGTCTTTGTAAAATGACTATAAAGATCGAAATTGCAATTGAGATTCCAGTCGCCCACTGAACTCAAATTTGGGAGCATTTTTTCGATAAGGTGTATTCTAGAGATGCGAAATGCAAATCTTATTAGGTAGCACGTCGCGAATGAGTAAAATATTAAAAATCTCTTGAATAAAAAAGAAAAACATTTATTACTTCGTTGACATTGGATTAACACTTACTACTTACTTTTACTATACCGTTGTTTAGGCAGCTGGTTCGAGCAGAAGCGCTGTGCGATATACTAAAATGTGGGAAGATTTCACTCCTCGAATTGTTTCCAGCGCTTAACGAGACAAGCATCTCAGATTAGCATGACATCATATGGTTTCCGGTAGGGTATGCTAAATTTGCGCAGCCCTGCTTTGACAAGGACTATGCGAGCTACATTGCGAGGATATTCTCGCGTTGATCTTACAAACTTTATTCAAATTCCCTCTTCGTAAGAGCCGGCATGCCCGACTTCGATTCAAAGAGGATATCCAGTTTTGTGACGTGGTGGAATTGTGAATAGATTCCGGAGTTCCGAAATGAAACGACCAGTGAAGACGGTTGAATCGCCGACATGCGTATAACCGCAAAAATTGTGGCGGCACTGATGATGGCATCTCTTCATATTCGTCCTCGATACGGTGACACCGTGACTCCTTCATAAAACGGGACAATAGCTCACAACAAACACGTCCAGACAGAATAATATGATCCGAGTCATGGATTTACTGTTACTAATAGGGTTGATTCACAGAACCACTACAACTACCAGGATTATTGCACTACGGTTGTGTTCCACTAACCTTGAGTTGAGTGGGACTCACAGTGAGATGTACAGGTATTGTACGTGTATTGTTCGATAAACAAAAGGACGTAATCTCCACAAGGGTCCTCGTTCGCTCGTCTCCTCAGTAAATATGACAAGGAGCTTTAAATTTGTCGAATACCTGGGGAGAAGCATTCGGTGTTTAAATGGGGGGCGTGATAATGCCTGTTATTACTGTATTAGTATAACGCAATCTTCCAAGATACACTTGAGAGAATGAAACCCAAAATAATCAGTGTGACGATGTATACGGACCAGCTATCTGAGAGACGGATACATCACTAAATAAATAGATGATGAGATACGAAACTGTGCAACAAGTAGTATGATTATACTCCTACTCCTTGCATAGGACTGTACATGTATGAGGATGATACCCAACTGGGTACTGTGAATAACCTATCCAAAAGAAGAGCGCTGTTCCTTACAGAGCTGCTGATAGACACCAATTAGGAACCATCAGATATCTGGGAATACCTGATGGGCTGAACAGAATTTCTCATCTAACCAAGTTAAAAAAAATTAACACAAATATCTCCCTTCCCGATATAATTTGAGATAGACCCCATCTACAGCAAATCTCCGCCACCGATACCACGGAGAGTATCTGTCCGATCATACCTCTAAACAACATACCCTGGAAGGTGAACTCCAGCTGTGGAGATACCACTAATCAGCCACAACTTCGTAATCCCAACTACGCCAGGCTTACGTTACTGAAGTTAACTGAACTGAACTCTGGAACAAACTTGTTTTCTGATACATCGCACATAAAAAGACAGCTTACTAACCTCTCTACTGCCAATATTATTCCTGCCTGTCCCACCGCTACGTGGACTACTTCTCACACTCTCACAACCCTGTCCGTAGTGCAACCCAAAACCTTGAGTATTCTGTCCAAGTGTGGAATCCGTAATTTCGAAAGGTGAAATGATTAGTTAGCTGCGTGATTTACATTACGAGCGAAGACTGCCAATAGAGGGTCATCTTCTCATACCACATGGCACTGTAGCTCTGAAGGTTGGATATTCGTGAACATTCCTTCCGTAGAGAGTGGTCAGCAGGTCAGAGGGAAAATGAGTGGAATAGCTTTCCAGGATATGTTGTATTATCTAAGAGTGAAAATTCGTTCCAGAATGGCCTAGATCTGTTTTTCAAGACGAGTGGGCAAGGTTTTCAGGCAATAAGCCCCTCTCGTGTTTTTGACAGGTTGTGGCTTCGGAAAGGATTTGTCCTTCCTGACCATTTTCGAACGGAACCAAACAAAACTGTTAGGACTACTCTATAAAAAAAAATGAGCAAATTGTTGAGGACACCATGTGCAGATTGATTTGATCCAGTTGGCACGAATATTGCAAAGTCTTGTACAAAGCCTTGTGTATGTTTCTTGTATCTACATCCTCGTCATAAATTATTTGTAGTCGTGTGCAGCTCGTAATTACAACTATAGAATGAATTATAATGCCAATGACATACCGATACGTGATTATGTTTATTGTGGGAATCGAGTAACTAGAGTTAACTCGATAACATTGATGTTCGCGCGTGATGGTTCTGCTAAATACTTCATTAGAAGTCGTGTCATTTTCAGTCGCTGCTTTACTTCATTCAGTGTGCCCTCCTGGGCGAATTATATTGCCCTTCAGGATATCAATCATGCCTGCGCTATACTGTAATGCAATGGCCATTGCCTGATTGACATGTCGGCTGGCTACCCGACGCTGTACATATTATATCCACAAGCAATCTAATTACCAGCCGTGCCATAGCCCAGTCCTGGGATCGAACCCGGAACGTGTTATATGCTAGCGTGAGTGTTGAAATATTGAAAAGAATCATTTCCATTTTTAGATATTCCATTTCAAAGCGCAAATCTGTGCAAATCCCAAGGCAATTGAGCAACTGGTACATGCATTCATTTCTACCAACATCGACTATTGCAACTCTCTTCTGTGTGGACTGCCGCGTAATGAAATAATGAAATTGCAGCGCATCCAGAACTCCGCTGCTAGACTGATAACTGGCAAGTCCAAACGTTCAAGCATAACCTCTTCGTTGCAGCACCTCCATTGGCTCCCTGTTGAGCAGAGAGTTACTTTCAAGGTTCTCCTCGTTGTTTTTCGTGCTCTTACTACGGGTTCCCCATCTTATATTAGGGACTTGTTAGGCTCATATCAACCCTTCAGACGCCTTCGTAGCTCCGACAAAAATCTCCTTGTCATTCCATCCACCCGTACAAAATCCTACGGTGATCGGTCTTTCAGTAAATTTGCTTCTGTTCACTGGAATGCTCTTCCCGTCTCTGTCAGGGATGCTGCGATTGTCCCTCTCTTCAAGTCGCAGTTGGAAACGTACTCTTCAATCAGGCTTTTCGTGATCTGTAGCTCTTTTTTCATTCTTGTAAAGCGCTTCAAATCGTTGCTCTTCGTGAGTTGTATTTAGTGCTATATAAATGAAGCATTATTATTATTATTATCATTATTATTATTATTATTATTATTATTAATAAACTGGCTATGCAAACTACGCATAAAGCAGGATTACTGAAACAACACTTGATGCGAACAAATTGAAGGTGTGCCATCTTCAAAATACGTTACAGCTCCTGTTTTCACTCTTATAATCGTTAGGGGGTCCACTGTGGTAGGGCTATAGAGTGGGTCCAGGGATCGTCCAATATATTGATCGTATACTTACCGAGGTGAAACCCAACACTCCGTCTGTGATAGCATATTCTCTGTAATTATTACAGTAAAAAACCGTCACAGCTGGGAAGTCCAGGATGCATGGAGGATGTCGACTTTGGTAATGGGATGATTCTCAAAGTTGTTCCGGATGATGAGTAGCGCATACACAGTGCAAACAGCAAACGAAGTAATACAGAATGCCAGCCGTATACTATCGTGATTAGGGAGAAGATTTCCTCCAAATAATGACAGCATCGTCCGACGCATGCGTAGACTGAGTTCCAAAACTTATTTGAGAAAATCCACAAGAGAGTGATATTTTACCTCTCTGAAATCAGACGTGATGAGGAATGTTTTTCTCGCGTAAAATGATGTGCAAAATCATATTGGACGAAGCTACCGTCTTCGAAGCAACACCATAAATGGAACAGTTAATTTTTAGGGAAAATTAGTATAATCGATTCCAATAAATAATAATAATAATGAATCAATTTATATAGCGCAAAATACAATGTGTCTCCAAAGGCTCACAAAATGGAACAATACAAATGAACAATAACAATAGACATGAAAATAGTGCCAGTAGAGGACGATGAACCTGCAGAGTTAATTGAAAGATATATTTTCAGACGAAATTTGAAGAGACGCTGTGACGAAGCGAATAGGTGGAGGAAGATTGTTCGACAGTGTCGGGCGGCCACGGAAGATGCTCTACTTCTGTAAGACGATGTGTGGATACGAGGACCATTGTTGTGTAACTGATGCTGCGAAGAGCGTCAGATGACCAATGGAGACATATCTATTCCTCTTGTGCATATTCCGGTTCGATGTTTTTTTTATTTTCCCGCGGCAACTGCGTTTTCCTGCGGGAACTGCGGATATGTTCTCAAACGAGATTTGAAGAGACCCAGTGACGAAGAGCAGCGGATAGGTGGAGGAAGATTGTTCCACAGTGTCTGGGCGGCCCCGGAGAATGCTCTACTTCCGTAGAACAAGTGTGGATACGAGGACCGTTGTTGAGTAATTGCTGCTGTGATGAGCGTAAAGTGACCAATGGAGACATCTATTCCTCTTGTGCATATTCCGGCTCGAGGGTACTTCGTCTTCCTGCGGCAACCGACAATTTAATCTACGATGACGAGTCCATTGAGGTGCAAGGTGTTTGCAAGAGCCTCAATAACAATTAGGCCTATGCAACCCCGAATATTTGTCTCTGTAAGCATTTGGGCCCGATGGGTGACAGAAATTGGGTTATCTGAGTAATGATACCGTTATCTTTTTATGAAGGAATAGCAAGTGTTGACGACATTTATATAGGAGTTAACACAGGGATATCACATCTAGCTGCTTATTGAACACCTTCAAATGATCTTTGGTGACTACTAGAGTGACATGAGTGTATTGCGCGTGAAGCTGAGTTCACGCGGAGTACTTTGTTTCAGCGGAGTGAGGTGGGGAAGGACAAACCCACCATCAACCGATAATACAATGGTGCAATGGTCCACCTCGCGAGACGGACTAGCTAAGGAAACTCGACATATCCAGCTGGATCTACCTTGTCGAACAGGTGCAGAACAATTCAAGATTGGTAAGTTGAAGAGGCTCAGTTTGGTGATGTGTTGTCTCTCGAAGAAGTACCTGATTGTGTAATGTGACTGGAGTACGAGAACAGCGAGCGAGGACATGCAAATGAGGAACCATAATCCTCAGCGAATCAGTGAACGCTTCGGCCCGGGAAGATATGTTTGATTGTAATTCAAATGAGGAACCATAATTCTCGGCGAATCAGTGAGGAAAGACATGTTTGATAGGGAATCTGACACTCAGACTGTTTATTCTTTCAGATACAAATTCGATGTTCGGTGTCCCTGGCAATCTTCGATGGTACAAACCAAGAAATCCTCACGAATCTTCAGGTTCGAAATAACGTTGAATTGTAGGGACTAGATTTCCTCCAGAAAAAAAATATATATATACCTGATTCATATATTAGGACGTAAAACTTCCCATATTAGCGATTCCCTCGCCTGAATGATATTCGCTGATATTATGCAGCGAAATGAGGTCAAGTTTCTTCCAATGGGCGATCTCAGTATACTAGTTAACAGAAGGACTCGATTCACGACGATCAACCCCAGAAGAGTGCACGCTCAATATTATCAATGAAAAATATGCCATATATATATTGCCATTGAACAAAACAACGCATGGTCTGACAAAGAACGGCCAAAGACAATTTCTGGGAACTAAATCTGAAAACGACGAAACCATTTGGCCTGAATATTAGAAACGACCTGCCAACCCGAAAATTGACAGTTCTTCGCAATGAGTACCTGTCAATCAAGTAAGTGGGGCCGGTAAGCCCATTCAAGGGGATTACTGGGCTGCTGCTAATTTATTCACCTACTTACTAATCATTCAGGTGTGACACCGGCGATCTCTCAAGGGGATTGATAGTTGTCAATCAGCGCACGCGCTAATTGCGGATTAGCTAGGATCGAACAACGGGTGACCGCTCGCCGTCAATCAGGATAACCAATGCAATGCGTTGTGTTTTTCCTATAAAGTTTCAGCGCTCTACTTCTCCAGTTATCACTTCTGTGACTTTGATCAACTGCACGGAAGAAGAGCTAGTATTGCTCTAAATCTTTGCACCAAAACTATCGGCTGTTTTATTTACGCCTCTCAAGCTAAATTTGCTATTTTGTATCTCATTCGAGATCCAGCCTATCACCACGTAGCATTGTTGTTATACAGTTCTTGCCTCGTGTCTATATATATAGGATTTCGTAATATATGAGAACTTTATAATAGTTGGACATTTGAAAGTCATTTCAGTACTCGTTTAGCCTACTTCGGCGATGTATTGACATTGAGAACGGTGATGAGAAAAGAATCGCGATATTTATTCAACCGCGCTCAACTTGAAGCGATTATTCGGTCGGTTCGACCAAGATAGGTTAACATAGGAAACATGGACTTTCGGGTGATTTGCCAGCCTATCATCCGGTAGTCCGACTTCGGATACGGAAGTACCTAAAATACTACCGGTCCCCCCCCCCCCCTCCCAGTTGGGTGCTCAGTTAAAGATGCTGGGATAGGGCTAGTCTTGTGTTAAGACTATTATAGTCTTAGTTTCCCGGTGGCTGTTTTTCAGCACATCTAATCTTCATTGCATTCAGGATAATGGTTGGGACCGCGCCATACTTCAAACATTTCTCTGATGACGAATGGGCTTGCACGAAATGGTAAATTTCAAACTACAACAGGCACCATACAACAACTTTATTACGGCTGAGCATGGGTGATACATCATGTTAATCCTTCAACCTGATCAATTACATTGGCTTCTTTACCTATTAATCATTCCATTCTCAAGGCCGAGCCCACGTCTGCAAGTAGGCGGGGATTTGTGGATTGTATATTAGAGTCTCTGATTATAGGGGATTTTTTAACAGAGTGGATTTTGTATCCATTAGTCATTAGTGGATATCTCACTCAGCAAGTTACTTGTTCGTGATTTATCGATGTGTTATTCTTCAGAGATGCCCATCAACCCTGCTTGGGGATGTCTGCTGGCGCTCACTTTTTCCAACACATTCTTATCAGGCCCAACTGTAGTGAACAAAGTGGAGGATGATACCTAAATCTGTTAGTGGACATATACTGAGGTCATCACCTGCTTCCCAGATTCCGAGCTGTATTCCAAAAAGGTACTAAGAAGAAATATATATGTAGGAGGGGTGGTTACCTGATGAAATAGTTCCATTGCTGAACTATATTCCCACATATAGGGAGCCTACTTGCTTATCAATGCCTATACAATTTGACAAAGCTGTTTCCAAAGCAGGTTTGTTATAGAGCAGGTTGCCTGCTGTCATTCTACTTCTTCAGTAGTAACCATAGCTGAATAATTGTGATAAAATAGTTCGTCATACGCCCATGTATAAATAGGCAGAAAGTTCAGCATGTTGGAAGCTTCGCATTCGTGGACACTGTGCTCCATCAGGGTCCATGGAAGTAGAAGTTGCAGTAAAACGTTCCAACGTTACGGGCCGATTGTTGCCGCGGGGCACAGGACCATATTATGAGTCACGATATTCGAAAAATCTAGAAGAAGGGGGGGGGGGGGCGCGGAGCTAAATAATTGCTTGTTTGCATCATGGCTCTAAACCTAAGCATTTTTCATCGGCACATTTGAACATTAATTTCATGTAACTACAAATATATCATTCCTCTAGCGTGACTGGGAGTGTTTGCGTGACGACGGCTCAGTTCGTTTGTATCGATGACCGCTTGTGTAATCGATTTTTCTACATCAATTGAATAAATCCATGAGATCAATCAATTAGAGCGGGACAATTCGTTCAAATTAGCACTCAGTACTATAACCCCTTTTGTACACAAAACGTGTCAAATATCGTTAGAGCGTGTAGAGATACTAAGGAAAAGAGGGAAGATACATGTGATAAATTGGACACTTTCACCAGTCCCAATAAGTCACTGGTACATATACGCTTATGCTAAAGGATGCACTAAAATGAGGTGAAGAGACAATATCCCAAGTGTAGGACTGTAGGAGATATGTTAACTGGTTGGCGTACAGAATGGAGACTCGTGCGAGACATTGTCAGAGCCAATTAGCCTACCTGTTTTCATTCCCTTGGAGCCCACACATAGGCAGACATCGGACTACATTTAGTTGACAACTTGAAGAGGAATGCTGCCTGAGGAAGCAAATAAGATTGCTGACTGTATGAGAGGCCAAGATGATCTATCTTGGAGCTCGGTTGACCGTTATAGCCTACCCAGTAACCGACTCGGCATTGAATTGAACTTTGAGCAGTTGATGGTGACGTTATGAGGTAAATTTTGAGAACGGGGTTGCCAAGTTAGCTGATGCGTCGGGCTTGTAATGCAGAGGATATGGATTCGAGTCTACGTTATATCATCGAGCAGGGTATTTCATCTAGATTACCTGCAGCACGCAGGCATAACAGTTGTCTACCCTGCGAGGTAGCACATTGTTGTACTGTATGTGCCTGCACCTGTGGGAAGTACCCCGGGAGACTCGATGGTGTAGCATAACAAATTAGTGTGCCGGGTGCGGAAGAACAGAATTGTGCACTAAAATGTGCGGTTACAGTACAATTGATCAGGAGAATGATTGTACAGCGCTTTTAGATGACACACTTCAATGTGAGCAATCTGGATGGAGCACCTTGCTCAAGAATACAATGCGGACTTGTAAGGTATATGCCATCATACACAGTAGTGCTGGCTCATATGAGCCATCTAAAAAAGTAAACTTACCGAGGTGATAGCCAACGTTTCGTATGTCCTCTTCCGTAAACCCTGATTCTCTGTACTTGTTGAAGTTGCACAACGTCACAGATGGAAAACCCAAGAATGGAGCCTGAAGAATGTCGTATTTGGTGATGTGGTGATTCTCAAGATAATACCTTATAATGGTCTGAGACTGTTCAATAAATACGGCAAAAGAAGCTAAGCACGTGATGAGCCATAGACCCGTACGTAAAGAGGCTCCTGCCAAGAAGATGTGTTTGATACCATGAAGGTCGGAAATAGTACCTGCCCACTCTTTCAAATACATAGTTAATTGTAAGTGATAATCCAATATGATTTGTTTATGCACAAGCCTCCAATAAATGTATTCTTTCCTTTTGGTGCAATACGCATGATAGATAGTTATATTCCTGACGCTCTCATATTAATGACTTCCGAATGGTACATCAATACTGCTCACGAGTCTCTTGAATGAATGGCTGTAAATAGTGATCCAGATATTAACACTGATTTGAGGAACACCATTTATACGAAATACCGAGCATCGATGAACTCATTTCGGGATAATCTTTCCCTTCCATGCACACACCTTCATATCACGCAACTAGAGTTATGTGTTCAACATGACAAATGTAGAAGTGATCCAGATGAAAGGGTCTGTATGACAACAGATGAATGCCTGTTCAAGGAATTCCTAATTAAATCACTGACAATTTCGTTATGAAAATGCAGAACGTGATAAGAGGTTGTTATGTTTGTTCAATCCGAGGTCTGACACATTGATCGATTTCACCTCCAGACAAATTTCATCCTCGTTCTACTCCTTCAGTCATTTGAAATTGAGAGAAATCAATTGCAAAAATAATACACTACAATGACATCTTGTAATGCTCCATTCTGTTTGCGACGATTGTTGATACCGTTCCGATTCAAACCATTTAGTGAAGGACATCAGAGGTAGATACATAACGCCATCGTCAAAGATTTGGAAAATCGTTCGAAATAAATCGCATCTTTGAAGTAATTTCTCCCGGTAATAGCCATGCATCCAAGCGTATGAAAACCAATCGTTATTGACCGATAACTGCCGTTAATTTGTCAACATGCAGTGTATCAGCAATATCTGCCACGAATCCGCCGTCGTGCGAATGTATTGGGTAGCTGTACGGTAAAAACATTATCTCGCCCTTCCAGGATTCCGGATACACGGGATTGTTCAGTTTAATGAGCAGTCCCCGCAATTGCTTCGCACATATTAGAGCGTTAGGTAAGATGTCAACGAAAGTGTTCAACAAGGTGTAGAGGTGATTAAAGGAGAGAGTCCTCCGAAAGTGTTCGTTCGTTATAGTTATTGACACGAACAGCAAAATTATTGAAGACATTTCTCATGTGTTTGCTTAGTTTGGGGTTAAAACCTTACGGCAATAAACTATGGAGTGTACAATTTCATCCATGCTTACGTACTCTAAACTGGAGAAAATCAATTGTCTGAGGAAGAGAAGACACAGTTTGTTCGACTCGATTAAACGATCCATTTTAGTTTGCGTACTTCCCGGAAAACGGCAGAATACGGCGTCATTTGGTTAGGATAACTCATCTTCATTTGAAGCTAGTTGATTAGTAACACGGTGCCTTGTTATTCGCGCCCAGTATCGGAGCCAGTTAAAATGTCAAATCATCAACTGAAGGGCATGCGTTGTATATTGTATATTCACTACTCTATCAGCGGAGATTCTTTATTCGATGAAATTGAATTGCTTGCTGTATATACATGCTGACACATTTTTTGATGACACATTTGTCACATAGTGTCAAAAACCGTTATCTTCTTCTTCTGTGAAAAGGGATTGTATTTCACATCTTCAGAAAATTATTCAAATTACGACGTTATAAAACTAATCGCTTAAGATATGTGAATCAAACGAACTCTCGATGAATGAGCATTTAGCATTGCAGCAAACACTACTCCGAACACATCTGAGATCGTTTTTGGTGTTAATGTAGACTAATGGACCGCCCAAAGTTTCCTGTGGCGACAGCTACATACCCCCAAATCAGAATATGGTGGCTTTCGGCCTGAACATCTGATAGGAGGCAGGCACGCATATTCATGGGATTCGGAACTGGTGAAAACTCTCGTGATATACCAGTTCATACTCCATGTCACAGTCTTGGTCCATCAAAATCGATGGCACCTTCCCCTTCTCACAGCCTGGCGGGATGCGACACAACATCGCAACTCCTAGGCTGCAGGAAAAATGTCTGGGCAGTTTGGGCGAGTTATTCAGAGCTCACAGACACGCCAATTGCTCTAACACATGACCCTAATATGTTCCATCTTGCGTCATTACATATGCAGCAAATATAACGATGCGTCGTACTTATGTACAGTAGGGCAAGAGCAACCACTCTCAACGCAGCTAGGCATCTTCTTCTCACTACTGGAAGTAAATCGTGGGAGAATAACTCACCTACACAGGTTGCACTATTCCAGCAGATGAAGCGAGCGCTGCTACAATCCAGTTTCTTTTGTAATCAAGCCACCGTTGTCCAGCAAGGAATCCCTTACTTTGAGGAATGGGGCTGGCAAAAACAACCAAGCGGAGCCTGGCAGCCACTTTGGTCTACGCTTAGTGATGCGTCAGTGGCTTGTACTCGTATCTCGCATTGCCGCTGCGCGAAGGCTTGCACGGGTAGATGCAAATGCACTCGTGCTGGTGCCAGGTGTTCAACCGTCTGCAGGCGCCAATCAGGGTGTACTAATAGCGATTGAGGACACTCCCAACGTGTCTGTATGCATATCTCGAACCAAGGCAAGGTGATGTTCGTGTAAGATATGCGACATCAGTTTGTGAACTTTTATGATTTTATTTTGTTTCACTATCATATTTATTTACTCCATGACAGCAGTTACGGTAGTTGTCGAAACAGGAAAAGAAGAACTACAAAATCGAACATGGAGAAAAGAAACGATGGAGTAACCAAATAAGAAGAAGGTTTACCGTTTAC
>JAUOBX010111496.1:0-12704 GCA_032360705.1 Eupentacta quinquesemita
GATGAATTCTATATAATTTGAGGTTTTTCCCAGTTTTTCCCACTCACAGGTGGGAAAAACCTCCCGGTAAAAACCGGCCAACCCTGACTTGAAATGACAGTAACTCCCGTTGACAGAGTCCTACGTGTTTGCTCTTCTGGGTCGAGTTGCAAATAGTGTTATCGATTATTTTCAAACATAACAGTGATGTCATCAAAAGTCAGTTAGGTGTCAAAAACTAGTTTCTTGCCCATATTATGAGAACCGAGCTACCAAAGGTTGAGAGGTGCGCCATTGTGATCCTTTAGTTGACCGGCATCTGTGTGACCTTTGACCTCCATTGTCTTTCACCTGTTTTTATGCTGAAACATGTTTTGATGGTCATTTTTGGATGTCAATGTCGCCTCCCGATCAAAACGAGCCATGATTTGAGTCATTTGACCCCGTGTGACTTTTGTGTGCAAGGTTTTTGAAGGTCTAAGTTTTTGCCACTTTTTGGATAAAAAACATAATCGCAAGGAACCATGTGGAAGTATATCTGTTGTTAAAACTCCTTATTGTGTCTATTGTGTTTGAAAATTGCATTTTATATTCTTTCTCCAATTCTTATTCCAGTTGTGCTGGGACCTGACTTGCTGGTAGTACTTTCTTCCAACTACTGGACTTGGACTTACGTGTGATGCATCAACCAGCTCCAGTTTGTCCATTATAGCAGCAATCCGATGCCTTGGAGGGTTGGTGACTACTGACCACAGTACAGTAGCTATTTCCATTCAGTGTATGTGGTTAGTACGGATTGATGTAACTAACTTGTCTTGGGATTAGCAAGCACACTGAATGTAATTAAAGAACCCTCCAATAACTAGCTTGCCCGTGTAAATAATCGGGGTATAACATTTGTATAGATATTCCCAGCCTCGTCTGGAGATATAAATTGTCATTTTGGTTAGTATAGTGGGCAATATTTCTTTCTTTATACTGTCAGCAATGTAACCAGAATGTTCAGAATTTTGAGGATTCCATGTCACTACTTGTTCCTCTAGGAGGTGCCTTCATTAGTAACACTTACAGTGATTAATGTACTGTACATGCCTACAGTTATCTGTTGCTCTGCTTTGCTAGTACTAGTCACTGTAGAATACATGCTGGTAGAGATTTTCAGTTTTCATGCGAGTTGAAATAGTGATGCGACTTTCCCATTCGTTGCCTTCCTATATAATGGGTTTTCAGTTTTGGAATATGTCTATTGTGGGCCTCTAACCACTGTCAGTTGTAAAATTTCCAGGGCAAATAACTGGCTGTGGATAGGCATCTCATCGGTCTCATAACGATAATACATGTACAATGTAAGGGTAGAATTTGCAATATCTTGGTTTAGTCTTGAAACTTCTCTGAAACCTCCAATATTGATTGACTTTCGAACTAAGATAGTGAAAATGAAGTAGACGGAGCTGGTCTGCAGGCTGTATTCCAAGTTTTCAGTAGCTGGCAATTCTGCTATAGATGCTCTGGTGCAGTGCTTCAATATGGCGTCTCCTTATTATCATTTTGAGAACTGGAAGAATTCGTGTGCTATCGATTCTTTCTTAGAGCTGGCACAGTTTACATTCTTTGAAGACCTTGGAAGCATTCACAAGGGAGATTTTCTAAGTCTCATATATGATTCTTGCTACGATAGAAGCAATGCAATTCAGCCCTTGTTCCAACTGAGAGAAGGTCCATGGAAATGGTTACAACAAAACGGTTACTCTTTTTCAGGTTGTACACCAGATGCCTCATTTGAGGAAATTCTAGACTTTCTTGGTGCAACACAAGAGGAGCGGCAGCTTTTCACAACACGTGAAAACCGGTTGTTCAAATGTTCCGCTTGTTCCACACACAAAGTTGAGGAGAAACTGTATTTCCCAGTTTTTGTATCAAATGATGAATTGTTGGTTGAGTGCCAATTCAAGCTGGAAGACTATTTGAACAGGACGATATATACCCCCAATCAACGGTTGAGAACATGCACCATGTGCCAAACCAGAACCATGGTGATGCAATCAAATGATGTTCGTCTTCCCAATTATCTCTTTGTCCGCTTACCTAATATGCCATTAGAAAAGGGTGCAGAGCCTGAGGTACTGAGTGGAATTGAGGTGAAAGAAAGCATCACACTTAATGATATGTTTGAGTACCAGCTATGTGGTACAGTCAAGGCGCTCAACAAACATTTCTCTGTTACAGTTAGACACGACGGCAAACTATGCCATATTGATGACACTAGTCTTAATGTGGATGAAGCTCCATCACTTGCACATTTGATGGGGCAGGAAACCACCCACTATACCAGCTCCGGAGCTGATGGTTACTATATTTTCCTTTACCGGTATACTGGCAAAAAGGAAGTGCTGTCATGCAGGCCTGTCACTGTGTCTTCCCAACATGAGCCAGAACCTCCAACTGGCCCATTTGGTGACTCATGTTCTACAGACGGATCTCGCCTGGACTCTCTGTTAGGCAGTTCCACAATTGATATGCAACCATTGGCATCATCAACACCCCAGCGAGGTGTTCTGGCTGAAGACAGTGTAGGTGATCAGTTTTCCTGCAAGACTTCTAATTCATTTTCTGTGTTGATGGATGAAGCTGACAATGACAGTTCTGGAGCAGGGTCTTTCCTCCATCCGTATACACATAAAGATGGTAGGCCACAATCAACAGACCAACAGAGAGGGAAATCATGGACAGATAAAAATGATGGGCCAAAATCACGAAGTCCAAGAGAGGAGAAATGGAAAAAGTGGACAGATGTGTCTGGAAATTATGATCCACAATCACAGAGACCAAAGGAGAACAGAAAACGGACAGATGAACCTACAAATGGTGGGCCAAAAGCAGCAAGACTGAAGGAGAAAGGAGGCCCGTGTAAGGATGGGCCCAAATCACCAAGTCGGAAGGAGAGTAGAAAACCGGGAATAGATGCACACAGGAACTCTGATTCAAAATCAGCAAGTCCGGATTATACTGTAAATTTCCCGTCAAAAAGATCTGCTGAACGACCCATAAATACAGGTAGCCACGATGTAACTTCCGCAGAAGTCCACCACATAGCGTCCCAGACACCTCTAAACACAGGTGGAATGTCGGGACGTGCACCACTAGCAGATGTCACTAACATGCCGGATTTGTGTGGTCCGTTTACGGTTCCACCTGTTTCCAATGATTCAGACTCTCATAATACAGAGACAAACCTGCCTCATGTGTCAACCTTGCCAGACATTGGCGGTCCGGGGAATCAATTTTTCTGCAGTACATCAAATTCGTTTTCCATCCTTATTGATGAAGCGGGTGACCTAACAGTTCCCAATTCTCAACCCTGTCCTTCTACATCATCATTGAATACTGATCAGCAAAAATACCAGGAAACTCCCTTACAAGGCAAACGTCTTTCTTCACCGAAGAAAAAGAAAATGAGAACGAATGCCGCTACTGTGCAGACAAATAAATGTGAGAGCCAAGAAGCAAATTTGTCAGAAAAAGGAGTTGATGATCTGTATACTCCTCAGCAAAGCACAAAAATGGATACGTCACCAGTACGGTCACCACTTGCCGATTCTACACTTAAATCGGATAGGCCTATATCCAGCAATTCAGCCAATGTCCCTGTGAGTTCTGTTCATACTGATGTACTGTTTCCCCATATTGAGTCTTTCGATGGAAAGTCATTCATTGACAAGCATTATGCCTCTGCATCTTTATCATCAGCCACATGTAGCCAGTACATCAAACCATTCCAAATAAGACGACTCAACAGCAAATGCAACCTGGATTCTGATACAGAAATGAACCTAGAAACAACTGGGAGGTTTCTCTCTGTCAAAGCCTTCGCTTATCATGTTTTCCGAGATACCAATAACCGCACCCATTCAGCGGAAATTCGTTCTGCACTTTTCCAGGTTCTGACTGCTTCCTACAGGGACGATGTTCCACAATTTGCTGGTTACATGTTAAAGAGTATTTGTGATAAGTATGGTGTTTGTGCCTATTTTCTGGAACTCGACGCTGCATATTCATTATGTGGCCTCACTGGTAATGGCAAACGATACAGACATTTCACACGGCTTGCATCGAGAGTGGGTCTGATTTTTGATGATGAAGTCATTAGAAGCCCTGCTGCTGCGAAGGTAACTCATGTGAGTTTGAGTCTAGTGACCGTGAGTTTGTTCTCATTAGTTGGTAATGGGTACCTCAGCAAAGAGGAATCAAGTAGTAGTCAGACTGCACGTAGTGAAATCATAAACAGACTGGAAGAAGCACAGGATCTCTTACAGCAGCTACCACCATTGGAGATAACATCAGCACGGCATAACAAAACTGAATCCATATCCGACCAGAAACGAAAGCATGCCTCAAGAGTGCAACGTAGTACGGAGGCGTTGCATACTGCTAGTAAAATGCATTTAGCGCTGCCTCCTCGAATAGAACCATATACAGGCGAGTAAAGAGGCAAGAAGATGGCATTGCCAGTATTGCAAAAGACATACATGATGGTGGCAAAGAGGCTTTTAAATTGGGTCTTCAGTACAGTGCACAGAAAGCTGATAGAAAAAGCAGTGTTGCGCAATCAGACAAATCGACCACAAGTGACGACTGGTCGGGATCATTAACCATAGCAGATATTCTAGATGTCCTTGATGGTATCCCATCAAACAAAAGTGGAATATCGGCACTACAGGAATATGTCACCCAGCAGTCGAGTGAGATCTTCCATATCAATGCCCGTTCCCTAATCGACCTGGTTGATAATTTTAATGCCAATAAAATTATCAATCATTTGAGGAGGAGGCTTCCAAACTTTTTCGACACGTGCAAACAAGTGAGAGATGAGCTCGCTCATTTGAATGTGGAATTTAATGCAATCCTACGACCAGTTAGGACCTCAACTGGTTACAGAGTAGATCCTGAGCGGCTGCTAAAGTGCTTACGTCATCTTTATTACTATGTACCGAAGGAAAACCAGCTCTGGAAGATTTGGGGTGATGCCAGGGAGCTTGGTGGCAAGAAAAGTTGCTGTATTGCAGTTTCTTGTGTAAACGATGAGCTGAAAATGCACAGTGTAAAATATCACAGCCCAATGGAGATCTGGCCTACCTGTATCTTCTATGGAGGGGACAACAGGTGGAATTTGGAGGGTAACATCGGGCGAGATGCTGGTCAAGCTGGTTGGCTGAATGACTTCATAGAGACTGAACAATCCGAATCAGTGAAGTTCTTCTTGTCAGGTGATTCCATGTTTTTGGACGCAGTCCATGGTAAACATGGGGAGCTAGCTCCAAATTCCAAGACTGCCTATAACTTGTATTCATGTGATGACATTACGTCCAAGCATGAAACTGGCCCACAAACTGGTTTCAGATCCGAGTTAGGTAAGACCTTCACAAGGTTGATTCCAAACTCTCTCTTGCCTGCTATTCCCCTGGAGCGCACTGTATTTTGTATAGATCATGCGACCACCCGCATAGCTGAGAAGCTAGTGCATTTGAGAGTGGAGTCTATTGTTTCTAATGCTGCCAAGTTGAAACAACCTCAGGAGAGGAAAGATGAAGCTGATCGTAGGGTCTCTCAACTGAAAAGAAATATGATCGATCGTATGGTATACAAAGCACAGTGGCTTGCAGTTAATCCAGATGGTTCGTTGGTGGAAAGAATCACTCTGAACAAAACGGATGCGCACGCGCTGCTTCTTGAGCCAGGGCCGCATGTTGAGTTGTCACCACTTCTAGAGGGTGTGGCTCTCCATACCTTACTCTTTGATGTGGACAAGTGCTTGCAAGATGCATTAGGATGGCCAGAGCGAGTGTCTGAATACATCTTGGAGACTGAGATGTGGTCCTATCTGTCCAAGGCCATTTTCATGTTACGTAGATCTGATCCAGATGCTAAGCTGAAACCAGGCCGGCTTGATGGTTCTGGGGATGTGGATGATTATTATTGGGGGCTGCAGATGGAGGACATCGACAATTTGGTGAAATACCTTGATTTTTTCCACAAATTGTTTGTAACTAGATATGGGGGCAGTAAGCTGACACCATATATGGTCAAGTTAGTTGACTACACAGCTGTCTTACTAAGCCATTTACCCGTGAAATCTCTAATGAGATTTTCAACAGAAGGCGGAGAGCATCTGCACTACACAGACGCATGTTATTACTTTCAGCATACTCAACGAGGTGGCAGTTACAAAACCCAGGATCCGTTATACACCATACTCCTCCATCGATACAGGGTATTACAGAAGCGTCTCCTTGACTATTCAACTGATGACGATGAGGAAAAGGCTCAATCGGGGAGATCATTCCTTGAGTGGGTAGAAAATGAGGTGCAGAGTTACACTGGTAACATGTCACCTAATGAAGAGTGTGCCCAGTCTGAAACACTAGATGCTGAGCAGCAAGGCTATAACTTCCTCCTAGTTGGTAAGGTTCCTGCTGAAATTATGAAGTCTATGAAGTGCAAAGCAAAACAAGACTTCATTAGAGCCCTCGAAAAAGGAAATTCAAGAGTGATAGATGTCAAACCTGCACAACTGCCAAAAGTTTTCGAAGACTTGGATATGGTTGTGCTGACTGAGCAGACGTACTGTAATTCTAAGAGACCCCCATTGATGCTCTCCGTTGCTAGCCAGAGAGGGTGGTCGATACTTAAGTACTCATTTGCATCTAGTTATGTCGAAGGTTGCAACATCAACAAGGCAGACCACATGTTGGATCTAAAGTTGCTGAGGGAAAAACATCCATTGCAACAAAATCCCAGCTCGAAGCGAGGGAAGGATTACTTTTTCAAGGAAGGAGGTCCTCGCCACCCTGTAACCTCCTACAAGAAGAAAATGAGAAATTCAAAGCTCGAAACCAAGAAGAGGAAGAAGAAGAAGGTTCAACTCAAGGGACCAGGTTCCGGCTATGCCCGATTTGTTGCCGAGGAAAGCAAAGCATTGTTGAAGATTGCTCCTGATAAACCTTGGAAGGAAATTCAGCATGAACTGTCAGCACGGTGGAAACTGTTGAGCACCGAGGAGAAGGAGGATTTTCAGTCCCTAGCTAAAAGTATCTACATAAGGAACAGATTGACCACCCAGGTGAAGAAGAAAAAGCACATGCCTGCCTACATACCGTGAGGAAAGTTGAACAATGTGTGACTAGAAACTTTATTTTTATTAGTTCACCCTCTGTTCTTCATTTGGTAATTCCCGTCATTGAGCCATATCCAGTCATGGTACAGTAGCAATGGCCTGACAGGAACATATGTGATGGCTAACTAGATCCTCTCTCGGTTGGGCCTCCTCAACAATTCAATTGTTCTGGAACTCTCACATATAGTGTATAGTCACCAATGCTTCAAGAAAGTTGGGATTCTTGTTTAGTGCATGAGGGTACATCACCTCTAGAATTCTAGGAATCTATTTTTGCTATACAAAGCTCTGATCAGCTACCATCTGGAATGTGGGTGCCATATGAGGGTGGTGCCCCTCCATCTCATGTCCTTGTTTGGATTCAGAGAAAGGATATTTTTCTCATCGAAGATGACAATCCTATTGTCACTCTCCAGCCTCCACCTGTCGACCCATCTTGGGTCAGTGTCCTCCCTCTTGACTTGCTCACCACAACCTCCATGGTCACTTCAGGCTGTTGTTCCTCCTTGGCACTAAGTTGACCACAACAGTCTCTGTCCTCTCTCTCTTACAACCCTTCTCGGTTGTGTCTGCCTTGCCATCACACCAAAATCTATGCTCATTCGTACTACAATCGTACATTGTGTACCTAGAATATATACTTCCAAAAGATGTTCCCCGCTACAGGAGCTGGATTTTACCCTTCTACTCGGCCATCCGGTGTATGAGCGCCTCGCATCATGTGGCAACTATGGGTTCGCTCTTCTCATCCTTATGTTACTTTGTTAAAGTCCAATGGAAGTGCTAAACATGACTTGGAAGATTATGATTCCCTTTGACTAGTTTATTAGGAAAATCCAACATCCAAAATGTATTTCGGCCAATGAGACGCTGAAAATGAAAAACATTTTACCTAATTTCTGGGAAGATATTGATGCAAGTAATCATCGACTTTGAAGGGAAGAAATTTAGATTTAGGGGTATTGTAACATGCCAAATTGGCCCCTCATCTGGCCTTTGATGGAAGAAAATCTGCTTGTGAAGGAAGCTCACACTTGTTGTAGTAGGTTTGCCATGGTGAATACATTGAGCCTCAGATAAAAGTTAATAATATATATAATGCATAAGTGAAAAAAAACATTTGTAAACATGATCTGGTTGGAGTGGTCTAAACATTCTAAAATATGATGTGAAGCTTTATGGTGGGGAGTGCAGTAACTGCAGTAAGCCCAGTAAATTATTTTGGTGTTGGCAAGGGGTGACATTATAAGAGGATGAGAGAAAATGTTCCTGCTTAATTTGTACTATCATGATTAGACAGATAGAGCTCACACAGCAATTGGCATGATTGATTCAATTTGATGCTGGTCTGCAAAACAACTCTGCACCGAGTCCTATATCAGAGGTTGTTCATGTGTATTTGTTAAATATATATTGTGGTGACATGGATTCCTCAGTTATTACATAATATTCATTTGTTTATATAACTGAATGTATGCATTCGCTGCACTGCTATGGTTACCAGTGACAGGTTATATGTTAATTGTGCAGCTATTGCCTTACCATCAGACTCCAGGGATGAGACAATCTCTTTATTCCAAAGCCACCAGGCAACGTGTGTCATATATCTCTGGACAGGACTGAACAACACATGATACACATCCCCTACCACAAGAACATGACCTAAGTTGTGATGGCATTAATGGAAAGTACCACTTACAGTACCCCAAGTTATTGGCATTCAGTGAATGATTAAGCTACGGTGCTCATTGCAGGCCTACTGTGATAGTGGCAGCTGCAATATATTATTTGGTCAGAACCAAGTGTGGTCCACATTTTCAGTTTAAAGAATCGTACAGGGTTTGAATTCAAGATTACTGTAATGTTCGTCAGGAGCAAATGTAGCCCCATCCACAAGTTTTGGTAAATTTTGATGAATTCTGATCACATGCATTATCTATCACTTATAATGCAAATTGACCTCTGATTACTTCCCCAAATAGTTGCGAGTTATGTGCTAGGTCACCGTTTCATACACATTATGCTATGAAAAGTTAATCTTGTTTCTGTAGGGTTTTTTTGAAGACCATATCCGTGGTGTAATGGCAGAGCAATTCTTTGTTCAGACATTATGATACATTGTGATGTTCAATGAGCACATTACACAAACTGTAAATACAGAGGAGGAATTATGAGAAAAATGTGATCTGTAGATCAATTGCTAAGTGATAAGCTACTTGTATAGAATGGCAATATTCATGAATGTTTGAATAATTATATTTGTATGTCAGGTGTTATTAAATTTGATGTTTCAGGTGCAGCGTTAGGCTAAATGTACTCTGTGGGTTTTCTTCACTGTCTAATATCATGTGGTATTCGAGTATTCTTGACAATACCGCCGAATATTGTGGATTGAACAACACAACCTTTCCAAACAAATCACTATGTTTATTTTTCTATGACGAATGTGATTCCAAAAAGGCCTGCTCGGGAGATGGGGCAGCTTTTGTAGATTTGGGCACGGTGGTACAGTACGTGTGTCGGCATTATATGCTGTCATACAGGCTAATGGTTGGGCATTCCATACAGGCTGGCGTACCACCGTGATAATTAGTCGACCGCTGATTGACCAACAAAACAGTAACTTCACAGATGGTTCCGGAGAGACCTACCCACAATATGGTGTAGCCTTTGCAGATTTGAGCGCGCTGGTGCGATGTATGCAAGCATACCAAGAGTTAACAATCCTTTGACAAGACGCCAACCATGTGTGAAATTACACATTGCGCCCATCGATTCGAGAGCTTGGGCGAAGTTGGGCCACATTGCTCATTGGTGCCTACTGATTTTTTCCAACTGGAAAGCGAGGTCACCAGTGGCCACAGGTGGATGAATCCGTAGAGACATACTGGCGAGATTGGGTATCATATGCTGTCATGTTAGCAATAGGGATTGGCATCACGGACTGGGTTAAGTAATAAACATTTGCCAACCGAGATCACAGGCATTGTTTCAAGGCTCGAGTACGTGCACGTCGACCCACAAGCTTAGGCCATCGTGGTAATTATGAGCTTGCTGGCCATTCATTCCCAAACACAAGAAGCGATGTGGCCACCGCTGAACAGTGCCTATGAGAAATGATCGCAATATGGGGTATACAGGTTAATTCTCTAGAAGTATGTAAATCATGCAGACTATGTAAGTAACTCTCAACTCTTACAAATTAAAATTTAATAATTTTCCATGAATGATTTATAGGCATTTTTATTGTTAACTTCAAAACTGTAGCCTGTTACTGGCAATGTTGCACAATTTTGTAGTATAATTTCCCAACATTTCCTTTTTAATTTGTGTCATGTTTATTCAGCATATTTTTTTGACTGACGAATTACTGCCATAATACATCTCTATCATGTACATTACAGCACCTTGTTTGAACCATACCATTAACTTGCCTGTAATAGATTTTCTTTAAAAAAAGTATTGCTGTATAGAGTTCTTCATACTGATTTGATCTGATTGCTTCAGGTTCAGGAAGCCACTGAAGGTTTATTGAAGAACCCTGACCATGTTGATCGTGAATAAGCGCTGGCAATAACTAGCCTCCTCTCTTGGACTAGTGCTCAGATGATATCGAGGCGGGGTGTATGTGTACAGTTACACATCTAAACCTGCTTCTGGGACTGTCATCGGGCCTACGCAAGGATCTAACCACTTTTTCAGATCCTGGAGGGGCACAATCCTCTTCTGTATTGTAAAAGTTTATTCACTGTAACTGCGTACAACTGTCCGACGAGACTTATTTTGCTACTATCGGCCGAGGTCCACCATGGATTCTCCCATCATCATCTCTGTCCCTCATGCAGGCAGAAACCTCCCTAAATCCAATGCCTCTCCACCAGATGTTGACAAGCACATTGTCTGCCTCTGTTCCTCCTGCCATGTGTGGGTTCCCGGCCAGAGGATGAGCTGGAATGCTGGTAGGTAGTTCGGGATGGTGGTGTCAATGTCCTGAGCAGGACTGCAAGAGTCATCCTTCCGTATGCAACCTTTTCTCATATTCAAGCTGACCAAGTTCAGAAAATTGCATGAATTATGCTAATTAGCCTACTTAATTGGGCTAATTAGTCAGATTGAATGACCTCAATTCTACTGCTAAATTAACTGAGACCAAAAATAGACCAGGTAGACCAAGTTTGTCATTGCATTTGGAGTCGAGTCCTATTACCGAAAATTGATACGGAAGAAGGCAGTGCTGGAGGACTCGAACTCGAGACCGAGTCCTTTTTGGTTCCTTGTGACAGCAGAGGAACCTATGTAGTCAGATTGGCATGTGTGACGCTCCTTTAGAGCACTAACTCGCGAAGGAAAGGTTGGATTGAACCTAAACTTGGTACGTCCTAGTGAGAAGGTGTGCCCTATTTTTTTTGGGTGACTGAGGGTCACCAAAGGTCAGTTAGAGCCTAAAAACCAAAATATTGTGAAATATTGTGTTTTATATTCTGGGACGAGGTGCGAATAGTGTTTGGGATAATTTCCAAACATAACGGTCATTTCATCAAAGGTCAGTTAGGGGTCGAAAACCAAAGGTCAACCAAGGTTGGGAGGTGCACCATTGTGATCCATTAGTCGACCCGCATCTGTGTTACCTTTGACCTTTACCAGTTTTTTTGCCGAATCATGTTTTGAAGGCCATTTTCGGATGTCGATGTCACCTTCCGATCAAAACGAGCCATGATTTGACCCTGTGTGACCTTCGTGTGCGAAGTTATCAGAAATCGAAGTTTTCGGTTTGAAAATTAGCACAGTTGTGGTGCTCGTAGAGTTTTGTATCGTTGTTTTTTGGGTTCAGTAGGTCAAACAACTCCTGAGGTCAAGTCTCAGGAAATGAGCTTATTTTAGGAGTTATTGGGCATAGAAAATAGTAACCATCAAGTTTCTGGTTGAGAAATTATCGCAAGGAACCATAGTGCCCTTGTTGGGCTCTAGTTTCTCAAGGACTCGGAGGTCAATGAATCGGGAACTTGGTCCGAGTCCTTTCCAAGTCCTCTACAATTTTTTTCCATGCTATTCAAATGACAAGAACAACATGGAATTTGACTCGAATTATTTCACGCTTATTTCACCCGTAGCATTCAATTGACATTGAAATTAACTCACCAAAACTAGATTGAACCAGTCTAGTGCGTACAGTGGCATAGAACTCTTCCTGACAGCATAGATTGTGTGATACACTTGCTCATATAGTAACTCGGTTGGGAATGATGCAGTTTTATTTACCTTATTTCAAGGCCAGGCAATGAAGATCATTTATTCCGTTAGTTACTCGTCTCTTCTTCACATCCCATTTGTATTGCTCTCCAAATTATTTATATCCAAGGTGGTAAATGAAGAAGTGGAACCCCTAGGTCTACCTTAGACAAGACTGATCCTTAAAACTCATTTCATGACATGTTAGTAGTTTGAAGGCACTTTGTTTGCTACAGGTTCAGGAAGCTACTGAAGGCTCATCGAGGAACCCTGGCCATGTTGATCGTGGATGAGCACCGGCGATAACTCGCCTTCTCTTTTCGAC
>JAUOBX010111717.1:0-12702 GCA_032360705.1 Eupentacta quinquesemita
AATGTTTGAGAGAGAGACTAGTGACAGTCAATCTGGTTTTAGAACAGGAATGGGAACAAGAGAAGCTATCTTCAATCCAAGAACTATGTGTGAGAAATCTACTGAAGACGATCAAGATGTTTACATTTGCTTCATCGACTAGCAGAAGGCTTTCGACAGAGTGTACCATGAAAACCTCATCAATATGCTCAACGAAACAGAGATGGACAGTAAGGATATTTCTATGATTCAGAACCTACACTGGAATCAACGTGCAGTTGTAAGAACGGATGACGGTTACACTGAAGAACTTGATATCAGACGAAGTGTTAGACAAGGCTGCATCCTATCACCGAAACTATTCAACTTATATACAGAGGAAGTATATTCAGAGATCTGGAGCACCTAGTGCGTATAAATATAGGAGGGAAAAACGTCAACAATATTCTATATGCTGAGGATACTGCATTAGTGGCAAACAGTGAAGAGAAGCTCCAAAAGATAGTGGATGTAGTGAAAGAAAGATGTCAAGTGCTTGGACTGTACATTAATATCGAGGAAACTAAGGTTATGCTTGTGCATGAAGATGGTAGATGTGATACAGAAATTAAGAGGAGAATTGGAATCGCTAAGACAAGCTTTGTAAAGATGGAAGATGTTCTGACAAGTAAAAGAATGATGCTGAGTACGGGGAAGGGATTGCTGCATTGTTATGTGATGTCCACTCTATTATATGGTTGTGAAACCTGGACAATGAGTAAGCAGATGAAAAAACGTTTAGAGTCTTTTGAGCTTACAGAGAAATGATGAGCATTTCATATGTGGGACACCGAACAAATGAGTGGGAGAAGAGAGAAAGTTGATGGGATCGGTCAAGAAGAAGAAGTGCTAGTATTTCGGACACTTTGTCAGAGTACAGAAAATTCAACACCACCTACTGCAAGGCAAGCTGAACGGAGGAGGGGGAGAGGACGTCCCAGAAAGACCTGGCTGAAATACATTGCTGAGGGGACAGGTCTCAGCATGGCAGATGAAACCCATGCAGCACAGGACAGAAGAGGGTGGCGATTCATGGTCGGCCAAGCTTTGAAGAGCATGCCACCCTAGAGTAAAGTGAGTAAAGTTATATATTATATATAATATAATATGATATAATATGGGGTTTGATAATTCTTCGAAAGATTCGCCTCCCACTCAAACCAACCCACTGCAGCCACTTTCATACTATGCGTAAACTCTCGCCTCAACCCCGTTCCCGCCCTACGCCCTAATATTACCCCAGTCGGCGTGTCCTGCATGATGGCCCACAGATGCAGCGCTTTTGCGTCGAACCCGAGTATTTTCTGGCACGTTTTCCCACCCCGTATTTTAGTTTCGGATTTCTCCTGATATCGGTTGAAGATAATGTCTTTAAACAATGTATACAGATCTTTGGGTTTCTTTTGGAAAGGGAAGAAATAGTCGTCCTTGATATAATCGAATAAATCAACCTTAATGTTAGTCCCAGCACTGAAATCCTCTGTTTGTACGACATCCCTATTGTTGTATAATACTATAACATCTTCAAAGGTCGTCATTATGGCCCCACGTAGGCCGTGACAGCACTGGGTGGGCCGTGAGCCGTGTGCTCTGAATATTCCACACTAATTTGAAATTAGACAGGTATGACGTAAGCGTGGGCCAATCAGTGAGCGCTAAACGTGTCACACCTATTTTGCATCTGGCATGTAGTGCAACAACAATGGCGATCTCAGCTTGTTCAGCACCAGAGAACCTGCCACGGCTGAAAAGTATCCATACATCGTGACAGCGCCGGGCTTGGCGATGGTATCGCTTTCAGCGAGAAGTCCAGAAGTTAAGTTTCAAGATGCGCCCAAGAATGGATTCTACTGTGTGGAAAACAGGCAGAAATCTGCCGAGTAATTGTTGCGTCATCAGGACTAACTTAGGGCCTAGGACGAAGCCTAACGTTAGGCACAGCACGGAATATAGATAGACTTTGAGTTTTATGCCTAGGCCACGGTTATCATCCTCATTGTTTGATACAGCAAGTTTACGGGATGCCGTGAAGATAGCAAGGATTCGTGAGCGAAAAAAATGAGATGGTAAGCTGATGCCCAATGAGATGTTAATGTGACTGGCGGTGTGACGTTCACTTGTCAAAAAACTTGGGCCTTGAATTATCCAGGTTCCTGTATGTGTATGCCTATGATGAAAAGAGGCCGGTTGAGGCATGGTCCCCTAAAATATACTGATTACCCCTGGTCCTTGCAAAATGTCATGGACCAGGAGCAATCTCCCTGAAAAAAATGGTCCCTGGGTTCTTCATTCACGTAGCAAATCCCAATCTATCTCCTCCCAGTACTGCTATTTTACGTCCCCATCCGACCTACGACCAGTGAGCCCCATGATCTAACCACTCCCTCGGATCCTGGAGGAGCGGAAGCTTTTTGCCTCTCGTTTTTGTATTTTTGAAGTTCAACCATGGTACTTATTGCTTGCAACCAACCGACAACAGCCCCCTCCATAAACACCAAGTCCACTCAACCACAGCAGAGCCTGGGGGATCGATCTGGAGATCAGTTGTCTGTGTAGACAAACTGGAGACTTTAGAATACCTGGCCACAGCACCACTCCAACAGCTTGAGGCAAATCGAATAGTTAATCGGTCAAATGTTGGGGCCTCAGGCTACACACTAACAATGTGGGGACTTCCAAAAGCGCGTGGGGTTCACTCCAAACGTTGGGTTCATCCGATTGTCACCCCCTCTACTAACACTCTGAATCCCAGTGTTAGCGCCCTTGACAGACGATCGAGTGCGGGTCCAGTCCCCCATCAGAATGAGAAACAACAAGTTTTCCCTATGAAACACTTTCTGCTTAAGTGCAGACATGTATGGGGAGTCATCTGCCTTTTTGGTTTGGTAAAGCCGAATGTGCAAGAGTTGAGCCTGAAAGATTATTTTCATTAAAATCTACATGTTTTTCTATATAGCTGTGGTAAAATTTCTCACCCTCGCCGAATTGGAATGCAAAATCACTTTCTGAAGGGTTTTCTGTGCTACGGCTCACGGCCTAACACCCTCCTGCAATATTCGTATACCTCCTGCGAAATATTAGTATCCTTAAGCTCGTTACAGGAATTCGAACCATTTGGTCGAAAAGGGCCATGTAATCGTTATTGGGCTTAATAATTTGACTGACTGCTGGACGTTGGTCATCTTCATTGACTTTCTCTCAACTCTCGTACATGAGACCTTTCATGACATTAACATCATACTTACCTGAATAGGAACCAATTACGGGGATTTGTCGAGAGTAATTGAGGAGCGAACCTAATATAGGTTCCAAAATAGTTGTAATCATTTCAGTTCAGTTCTCATTATCACAGTACATATTGTCTGGGGTTTCTGCATTACCTTTTTCTTGTATTACGGCAATCGCACCGCCTATAGAGGTGGTACCCTTGAGTTGTTCTGGGCAGATTCGCTCACTTCCGAACAATATATAATGTAACTGTAAATCGATTAGTAATGCCGGTTTTCTCACGGAGACAAAACACTGCGGGTCTTTATACCCCAGAACGTTTGAGCAGACGCTTATGCTAGGGGGGTTCGTGTATTGCCCTATGGATTTAGGTTTGCGACCGTTACACTGGATAACGCTCTCTCTGTCGAGAAAATGTCCAATGTCGTAGGTTATCCTAACAGCCTAAGCTGTCAATGATACTCCGTCAAAGATGGATACACCCTCCGTACCCCCACAGCCTTTTGATATTGACTGAATAGTACTTTGGGGGTTTGGTTGAAACACTGTTTTATTCGTAACGTGATACGCTAGGCACTCGAAGAAACAAAGGTTGCCCTTATACAATTGGTGCGATTTGGGATGTGTCGCTATGGATAATATATTGGGGTTATTCTTGATGTTGTCGGGTAGGACGGTGGGGCCCCGACAGGCGGGTACGCCCCTAGCTTTGTGACGTGAATTGTGAGGTTGGTGAGTGTATCGAGCGTCTATACTGAGTTGGGTCTCCCGTTTAGTAACAGTTGTTCTATGTCTATAGCATCGAACTTACGCAGAAATTCCTCGACGTCAATGCAACTGCTAATGACCACGGGTCGTTCCAAAAGTAGGGCTTTGTTATGTGAACAATGATAATACCTGAGTTCCCCGATCACCTTACTTCGCAGTACCAACCCGAAAGACGTATCAATTTCACAACAATTATCCTGATCCCCGTACACATTGTTAACAGCATTTGCGACCATTTTAGCGTTAAAAAAGTTTAAACGGAAATTATTAGTATATTGTACCCTGTTGTTCCTGCTGTGGTGTGTCCGGATAGCCCCCAGTATTATCGGTGAATGTCCCACATCTCAATATCTCCAGTTAGTGCCTCTAGGATCTCGGCTGGAATCAGAATGGGGTCGTTCTCTAGACTGTTCGACGGAGATGGTGCGGGTGGATAAGCTGGTGTTGTAGGCAATGGTGATGGCTGGTGCTGGTGTCTCGTCGCAATTGTTGTTAGTGGCAGTTGTCTCGATGCTATTTGGGGCGATGGGTTGTCTACTTCCGTCGGTTGCAGGGGTAGTGACTGCGCCTGTAGTTGTCGTGGCTGCGCTCGTAGTCCCAGGGGGATGGCGTGTTTCCTCTTGGGAACTTTCTAATGTCTTTCCGTCCCACGCCTCTCGAAACCCCTTCTGGCATATTCCGCGGTATGCGTTCTCGTCGCATGTATCTTTTGGACGTGGTTTTGCATGCCTTTCCGCGTTTTGAACACTTTATTGCATTCATCCTTCTCACACGTCACCTGAAAAGTAATAAAACAAAACGATCGTAAATGTGGGTATGTATACATTGCAGGAGGAACCGTTGTGTAATGAATAGAAGGGATGAGGTGAGAACCCCCGTGGTTAGAGGTTATACGTTAATTTTCCGCGACGTCGCAAATAACCCATTCAACGACTTTTTGCGCATGATGAGTGACCCTATATATTTCACACATGGGCAACGTGAATGCTCGACGTATCATATCTTCAGTGAACT
This sequence comes from Eupentacta quinquesemita, assembly GCA_032360705.1. NCBI lineage: Eukaryota > Metazoa > Echinodermata > Holothuroidea > Dendrochirotida > Sclerodactylidae > Eupentacta > Eupentacta quinquesemita. The sequence continues at coordinate 5,029 of JAUOBX010111717.1, forward strand.
GGGACCCAGACAGCCGACCGCATCATACTACATACTCTTGTATGGTGTTTCTGATATCCAGATCAGACGCCTACAGACAATTCAGAACACAGCTGCACGTATCATTACTTGTTCCGGGAAATTCGATCACATTAGCCCTACGCTTCATGATCTACATTGGCTTTCCGTTAAGGAAAAACTTGTTTCTGCCTTCAAAGCCTACTCTGATAGCGTTACAAATTGCCCTGATTATATCAGTAACAAAATGACTCACCATCGCCCTGGACAAACCCTTCGTTCGTTCACAACAAATTATCACAAGTTCCTCAATCTGAATTCGCCAGCTTTAAATCCTATCTTTTTGTTAGGGCTTCCTCACAATCGTAAATGCCCATGGGTGTGCTTCTCTCTTCGCTTGGTTTGTTCCTGTATATGTGTTCTCCCTTTTCTCTCACTTGTTTGTGAAGCGCATTGATACTTCTCCCGATATTGTACTATATAAATGTTACATATTATTATTATAGGCCTACCTGTTCGAAACGTGTAACGTTGCCAATAAATTCGATGATCATTTAGAAATGACAGCCGTCCTCTCATAATTGGGAGGCTATGGGCTTATACGTTGTCGTGAATGCTGATATAACTGGTGACTATTCCTGTCCAACTCCATACAATAAAATCTTCCATCTCGAACATCTTGATATGTGAGAAGAGCGAACTGTCGCAAATGCAGGCGTCTACAGGATTCTGAATAGTTACCCTGGTTACTGGGGCCATTATGTAAAACATCATGTGGTTTAGCGTTTTTGGATGCGCGAGTTTCCCATCGATGTGCTAAACGAGTTTACATATTCATCGAACACGTTGGGCAATAGTTTTGGAGCATACAATGAAAAAGATTAGAGGCCTTTTATCGGGCCACTAACATTTCACGTGACAAAGTTTGTGTTAAACTTCAACGGTCAGGCTACTGCATTCAGTCCGGTGCCCCGTAATGTCACAGGCATCGAGCGACGGAATGTGTTTGCTTACGAAACATTATTTTCTCATCAGATGTTTGCTTTGATTTGATAATTCCTATATCAATTTCTGCTTATTTAGTCATAAATCAACCCAGGGGCGCTATTCCTATGAATGTGAATATAGTTAAGTTTTGTTCATGTATCGAGTATCTGCCTCCACTGAAAGGTGCCTCAGCTGACCAAGTGAGAACGATCCGAGGCTAAAATATTATCGGGAACTTGTTTTTCGAGCATCATAGTGTGAGTATGATCGTATGACTGTGTAAGTGTAGCCACTTGCTATATTGGTGTGATCACATATATCGTTACCATGACAACATATTCCAGGGGTCGAACAACTTGTTTCGACAGGGGAAAGGCCTGCGCATCATATCCAGGTAACAGCCTTACACTGTTAACGTGCTCACGCTCGTGTTGCAATGGGAGGCCATGACCACCATTTTCCCACGGAACGTGCTCACGCTCTTGTTACAATGGGAGGCCATGAACACCAACCCACAGCCATCATTTTTCCACGGAACGTGCCCACGCTCGTGTTACAATAAGAGGTCATGACTACCATTTTCCCACGGTATTCGATCGGAATGGTCAGATTATGTAGCTTCAAATGGAAAACCATCATTGTCTTGGTAAAAATATGATCACCAGTGCTCTACAGAATAACTATGGAAAAATCAATAGACTAGCGTGATCAGTATAACATTATCCAGAACTCGTTCGATTTAGCATGTAACTACTTTAAGTTACCTCAACACGTGTCACAACTTACCCCTATATGGGCTGGGTAAGTTGTTATAGTCGTGAACCGTCAATCAAATTATTATTATAGCCGGTGTGTGAAATGTTTAACCTTGTTGTGTTTTTGGTTATTAGAGGGCTGTACTGACTACTAACATCTGCCATTCGATGGATCCTTTAGAATAGACAAAGCAGGATGATTAGTAGCCAGTGAGAAACTAAGTGAGCCTATACTAAGACTCAACATAGGTCTGCATCCTATTTGTGAGTCAATTATATCGCATATGTATTCTTTGGATAGTTCGGACCCGTTTAAAATGACTTCTCGCATCGTAGCATGGTACGCACTGATTTGTGTCATCGCCAGAGATAGTTCGTCCAGTCCAATTGGTGAGTAACTCAGTATACCACCGTGTGTGAGTTATATCTTAAGTCAGAGATTGCTTCCATTCTGACAGTTCCTACACAAAGTTCCTCATATTGTCTGCATTGGTATTATATTAGTCGTTGTGCGTCTTTCCTGAATGACCCTAATTACCCATGAGCATCACGAATAATTATCATATTTGGCCATATTAGCTGCTTCGACCTACAATTTCGATGACGCATCGTCCGAAACCAATATTAGGTGAAAAAAATCTCTTAAAAAATGTGTTTCCTATCAGATAGTTGGTAGCCTATATTTTTGCCTGTATGACGGCATGTAGTGAAGAAAAATATTTCCGCCAAATTAGAGACCTTAACACTAGCTGACCGGTAAATGTGGCTCGTGTGCTCGACAGGAATATTGCGACAAGACAACGTCACTAGCAGTGCTAGCATGAATATGATATAACTATCAGAATAACAATATTTGATATTATTCCAGCCTATTGTCAGGAATGTTCAGCGTACAACCCACATGTTTAGGAGAGCCTATTGTACCGATCCTTAACCTTAAAACATATTTCATACTCCTATGATTTCCGGCAGTAAACTGACGTAGTTACTATTTGAACTCTTTGTGCCTCTGAGCGTAATTATTTTGCATGTACATAACTGTTCATAATGTTAAAAGGTCGTGTAATAATTTCCATCGTAATTATAAGGATTCTTGGAGGTCCTGTGAGGATACCAACATTTCTCAGTGGATTCGGTGAGTTCAACCGATATCAAAGAGATGATGGAATGGAGTATTATGATACTTGAAGTATTCTTGACCTTCAAATCCATGATGGCGGCCGACGCTATCTCGGAGATATGATATGATGTAGTTCGTGGACCAGATGGCTGAAGATGGCAAATGAAATTCCAATTTCTACTATTTCTGGCATCAGAAACTCGATGATATAACACTCCTTAGTTTCGAAGTCATTTTCGATCATTACATCCAAGATGGCAGCCGACGCCATCTCGGAAGAATTGGAGAAACATATAGTTATCAACGGCAAATGAGGTGCCGGGTTCTGTTATCGTAGGATCAGAAACACGATGAAATGAGATGTGAATAAGGCAGCCAATCCCACTAATATATTATGCAGAAGCGAGACGAAATCAATTATATTAAAAAATATTCTCATTCAGAGATAGCTAGAATCACTCATAATTCTGGCATACTTGAATGATTGTCACATGTTAGAATATCATTTATATTATATATTATTATATATTCACACGGGGAATGCTCTGCTTTTGTTTTTTACTAACTTATCAGAGAACATACATTCTTATGGGCTAGAGGTCTATTGGTACAAAGTACAATGAACTGAACGTAACCACAAGGCGGCCATCTTCGATTTTCAAAATGGCCGCTTTGCGAAATGTTTTTTTCCCGATATCTCAACATCTTGAGGATTCGGAGTCCTGCTTTCAATGACTGAACATATATTTATAGGCTCAAGGAATATATTGGTACCAGGTACAACAACAACCTGAACGTAACCACAAGGCAGCCATCTTGAATTTCCAAAATGGCCGCTTCAAAATTGGGTGCTCCCGAATATATCAACGTCTAAGGACCCAGAGTCCTGATTTCAACAGCTAAACATACATTTCTATGATCGGGGAATCTAGTGGTACCAAGTACAATAGGCTGAACATAATAACATACGTAGATAAAGGTATGATTGACTGAGCCATGCATTTGTGTACCATAGGGCAAAGACCATCATGATGAACTTCAGCTACTCTAACTCATCATCATCACTGTCACTGGCCAACAAAATGACAATACTAGATTTCTCATCATTCTGATATAAGTGCCGCACCGGCAGAGGTCTCTACACGATATGTTATTGGACCTGCAAGAACATCGAGCTGTAGAACAGTAGGAGCCGTTCTTCAAAGGATCCAGGAACGGCTGCTGGGCAACGCTGGCCTGACCCCATACTGTAGCCTGGATCTGGACTCGTAGGATGTGCTGCTGGAGAGAACAGAGAGTGGGAGGCAGCTTGTCACTCTCAGCCATATGTTTGCAGAACTGATGCCATCGCAGCTCGGGGATGCTTGTTATTTGGATACCCTTTGGTGAGTATGCAGCAGAGACGAATGTAGCCAACGTAGAGAGTAGGTCGTCGGTGACTACAGTGGCATCCGAAAGCATCTGCAAAGCCCCGGCGACTTCTCTGCCTGCTATCGAGTAGACCTTCAGACAGGTTGTCTTGCCTATACGAGAGAACCTCCCAGTATTGTTTGCTCCCGAAGATGCGTGGAAGGCTGGCAACGCCTTTGCCTTCAAGGACCTAGAGCTGACCATACTGGATGCAATTGCATCACTCCGGAGGTCATCGATACAGACATTTTCCTCAGCAGCAAGTCATAGTCATAACTCAGGTGAGTTACGCTGTGATGCCAGCACAGCCTGGTGAATCAGCAGGGTGTCCGCCTCTTAATGGTTGTTGTCCTCGAAAAACAGATCGTGGTTGCTCCTGGTATGTCCTGACGCCGATGTGATGACCAATTTGGACGAGCCCTTGTTGTACGCCAACGTTTTTGCTGCCAGATACTCAGTCAGATCTGTCTCCGTCTTATCATGGGAAGGAAGCGGCTCATCGGGATGTGTTTGATGCTGGTGTCACCTCTGATCTGATATTGGACTGGATCCTTTCCTTGTCTCCGTTTCTCTCTTGTGGTACTCTTCAGTGAGTCAGCCATGTAAGTATCAAACACCAGGATAATCTCATCTTGTCAGAGATATCAGTCTGGCATTACAGCATTCACTTATCCTTGACTGTCACGACTGTGGCTGGTTTCTTTGTCAGCTTCTGCAAGACCACCATACTGTTCACCAGTGCGATCTCGCGATTTGTGTCGCCTTCAGTGTTTGTCTATGTTCATGGTTTCAGGCTCGCCCTGTAGACTGCTTGCATCTTGCAACTGCGGCTGATCGTCATCGGGGGTCCTGCTGTCCCCAACTTGTCAAGGAGGTGGATCAACTTTGGCTTGTCACGGCATGACAAAATTGCTCCGCCTGGTGCAAACCTGTCCTTGGTGTCAATGTGAACTCGCAGCTCCCGATGGCTTGTTCCAGTGCAATGTCTCGGTTGAACCTGGCGAGGACCCTCATCCTACCATAGAGATCCTCGGTCTCTTCCAGGTTCACAGTCTTGTCCCGGAGTTTCACATTGGCTTCTTGTTGCCAGACATGTACATATTGTTGTTCTGTCTCTTTACTGGTGCCCACAGTCTGGCGTCCCTATTGATTCGCTCTGGCTCTTCGTACAACGTCTACTCAGTGGCGTCAATGTTCAGGATCTGTGACACGTACTCGTCTGGAACGTAGGCGTGAGTGATCAGTTTGTGCAGCTGGTCACCCTCAGTGGCAAATTGATTGCCATGACTCAGGATGGCAGCCTTGATTTTGTTGATTGCGTCATGCTCTCTCTTGACTGCACTCTGTCCAAGGTCATGGTGCTCTGTGGCATCGCCAATGTCCGCATCATATTTACTTTTGACCTCTTTTGACAGACACGACAGTGCTGGGGCAGCCATGATAAAATGGCCAGTCTGGCGTTTTCATTGTTGGAGATGTCAGACAGATACAAACGAGATCTCGTTCTTAAAGACTGATATGTTGCCATCTTCCAATTCCCTCTAGGTGTTGGGGTAGTTGGTTCTCATGTCATTCATGTCGCTTGTACATGAGAGAGAGAGAGAGAGAGCCTCGCCATGAGTACAGGAGACGGAACATGTAATACGAACGCCACAAATCTATACAGGGTTCCCCTCCCCGGAGGACCGTAGCCCCTCGGAGTTTCTCTCTGCCATACTCACGGATCCAGCCCGGTCGTGTTCCACGATATTCCGACGCTGTTTTCCCGCACCTTCCGGGAGATCCAGTACCAGCGGACCAGGACCGTATCCCAGCTGTCCTGGTCCGACCCACTTCGTCCCGGGTTTTAAACGAAAAAACCCCGCCTACACTGTCTACATTGATTCCTGACCAATACCACTGACTACACTTACTTGAAACTCGTAACAAAAACGAACTTGAATGTGCAGATTACGGAAAACGGTAGGCTAGGACACTGCAACTAATAGTCCATGGAAAAAGGCCTCTCTGCCCACGGAGTCAGATGCCTTAGGCAGTCGAAGTAAGGCTCCAATGACCCGCAATAACTTAGGAAGGACACAGAGATCCAAGAGTCGATCGACCTACGTTCTTTGGAGTGAAACCCGATGCGCTGACACCTAAGCATCCTTCGCCCAAATCAGGTTTAAGATGACCATAGAAAAGACTGTATCACGATTCTCTTCAAATTAATCAGGATGAAACCAGAGCTACGACCCGAACAAAACGGATCGAGCGATAGCTCGACATTCAGAATCCTCGGATGCCCACCCTCCCGCTGATCCAAAGTTTACCTAATAGTACGAGCACGTCGTTATCTACAGTGAGTTCAGCAACCGACACCCAACAGTATCAACCTGATACATCCGTGGGGTTAAGCCTTGTACGAATCCTCAATGTACCCGGCCCAGTGGCCCTTACATTGGATTCATCAGCTACCGTTCATCGACAACAGTGCAACGTAATACGGGAGCCGAGTTACGGCGATTCAGAATCCCCATCTGGCTGCCAGGCGTCGACCCCTATCTCAGCACAAGACATAGACGAATTCCCTCGACACGACATGCGAACATACATCCGGATGGAGCGAGAGGATACTCCATGAACCAAACTGGTCTCATATTGGGCTCAGGCAGAGGAAACCTGATTACCAACAGTACAGCGCCGAACACGAAGCCACGAACGCCGGAGCTGCGTCAGTGGCCTCCCAAAACTGTGTTTGACTGTGTTTTTGCCTCAGAATCGTATTTGACGAAAATATTGTGGATGTGCAGTACTAAGAGGTTTATCAATACATAGACTGAGTCGACCATGTTGCGCAGGTTCTACGCATGCGTCTGTCGAATCCATATGATAAACATACTGAGCGCGAAACGTAACTAAATCATCAAGTTTAGAAACAGTCTATCAGGATTAGAATCCACCCATCAGGAAAAGAATCGACCCATCAGGAAAAGAATCGACCCATCAGAGAAGGAATCAACCCATCGAGAATCAAGGTGTCAGAACAAGGAACAAGGTGTTGAAAACTTCATTCTTGCATAAATGAAGTTCGACACTATATTTTACTTTATCGTGTGAAAGCCAACGATTTTACTGAAAATATTGTTCCAAAAATGAATCGAAATGGATATTCATATTTAATGATGTATCAGTGAACGATATTATGTTCCACTGGGGGAATTGGCAACACATATACTGTAGACCATATATTGAGACGAGCGTGTGTCCTTAAAGGTATTCTGCAGGCTTGAGTAGACATTGGCTCATCTCGTAGCTTAGACGAAAATAAATACATCAGTCCAAACCGGACGTTCATACGATGTTCCATTACAGAGTTAGAGGACTTCAAAGTTTGGTCCATGTACATTGCACAAGATGTACGCT